>JACCEG010000005.1:552498-583823 GCA_014065205.1 Tuber brumale
GAAAGCTCAGACTATGCGTGGATTTCAGAGGACTGAACGCGGTCACCAAGGAAGATCGATATCCACTACCGCTGATCGACGAAGCACTGGATAGATTGGGAAAGGCCCAATAATACACGAAATTAGACATCAAGGATGCCTATCACAACATCAGGATAACCAAAGGAGACGAATGGAAAACGGCATTTCGGACAAGATATGGACTATACGAATACCTGGTAATGCCATTCGGATTGTCTAACGCACCGGCGACCTTCCAACGATGGATCAACACCAAACTCAGCAAATTTCTGGATATATGTTGTATTGACTATTTAGACGATATTCTAATATATTCCCAAACCATGGAACAACATCGAAAGGACATCCGGAACGTTATGCAAGCCCTAAGGAAAGCAGAAATCACGCTCAAACCCACGAAATGCGAGTTCCATCAGCAAGAAACGGAATACTTAGGGTTCATCATCAACCCTGAAGGAATAAGGACCGACCCAGTCAAAACAGAGGCAATCGACGAATGGAAACCCCCGAAAAGCGTAAAAGGAGTACAAAGCTTCCTAGGCTTCTGTAACTTTTGTCGCAGATTCAGCGAGGGATTTAGCAGAGTGGTGAAACCACTATACAAAACAACCAAGAAGGACACCAAATGGAATTGGACAGACCGACAACAAACAGCATGCGATGGATTAAGGAACAAACTTACCACCGCACCAATACTCCGACATTTCGACCCGAACCATCCGATTATGATCGCAACAGCTGCATCCAATTACGTCTGTTCGGGAATCCTATCGCAATTAGGGGAAGACAAATTATGGCGGCCAGTGGCGTTCCGATCCAAAACAATGACCAAGGCGGAATGCAATTATGACATTCACGACAAAGAACTGTTGGCCATAGTTCAATCCCTCAAGACGTGGAGAAAATACGCCTTAGGAGCCGAACACGAGATCAGGGTGGTAACGGACCACAAGAATCTGCTAGCGTTCACGACCACGAAGGAACTCAACCAACGGCAAGCAAGGTGGAGCGAGACACTATCACAATACCACATCAAGATCGAATATGGACCAGGAAAGCAAGGTGGACAACCGGACGCTCTTACCAGACGACAAGAAGACATGCCAACCAAAGACGGCGAACGGATTCTGCAAAGGAAAGGGATCCTCCTACCGAAAGAAAGATACTTCAAGGAAGGAAGTGGCGAAGCCATCAACGAAATGGAAACAGCAACGCTATCCAACAACGACCACGCCGAACGGATACGAAACACAATGGCAAAAGACACAGAGATACAAGCAATCAGGAAGGCTTTAAACGAAAAGCAGAAAGAGATGAAGGGGATAGCATTGGGGCTATACGAAGAGAAAGAGGTATATCTTTGGTACGACGGAAAGATAAGAATTCCCGAGGACGAACCACTGCGAACGGAAACGATACGAAGACACCACGATATACCGCAAGCGGGACACGGAGGTTCGGCTAAAACCATGGAATTGATCAGGAGATCATACTACTGGCCGACGATAAGAGATGACGTCAGAAAATACGTCAAAAACTGCGAGATATGCCAACGGACAAAGGCAGTACGTCACGCGCCCTATGGATTGCTAAAACCTAACGAACCTCCTGGAAGACCATGGCAATCTATTGCTATGGATTTTATCACCGGACTCCCGGAATCGAAAAGTTATGACGCAATATGGGTCGTTATTGATCGCCTGACGAAAATGGCGCACTTTATACCATACAGAACGGAAATGGACACGGAACAATTCTTCCACCTATTCAAAAATCAGGTGTTTAGAATTCACGGAATACCGAAGGATATCATATCAGACAGAGGATCACTATTCACGGCAAATATCTGGAAGGAAATCACGCGACAATGGCAGATCGAAAGAAAACTCAGCACAGCATTTCATCCGCAAACCGGCGGACAAACGGAAAGGACGAATGCAATACTGGAACAATACCTATGAGCATACGTCAATTATCAACAAGACGACTGTGCAGAAATGCTAACGACAGCCGAATTCGCATACAACAATGGAAAACAAGAAACGATCAAGACAACACCCTTCTTTGCGAACTATGGATACGACCCAATATACCAACCGGCAAAATACGACATACCGGCACAAGCAGTTCATACGAAGGATATGCAGAAACTGCATGATATATTAAAAGAGGAAATATGTCACGCGCAAGAACGACAGAAGGAATACGCCGATCATCACCGGAAACCCGATCCCAACCTCCAAGTCAACGATAAGGTATGGTTGATACCAAGGAATATCCGGACTACGAGACCATCAAGGAAACTGGACTACAAGAAACTAGGACCATTCAAAATCATCGAACGCATCGGACTTAAAGCATATAAGCTCGACCTCCCACCCTCGATGAACAACACTCATCCTACATTCCACATCAGTCTCCTTGAACCCTACCAAGACAACGCTTTCGCATCACAAAAGAAACCTCCTCCGCCGCCCATCGAGATCGACGGCGAAGACAAATACGAACTTGAGAAAATCATCGACTCAAGACTAAACTACAACAAACTCCAATACCGAGCCAAGTGGACAGGCTACTCGGAAGAACACGACCAAGAGTGGTACCCAGCTACCAATTTCAACAATGCACACAATGCAATCAGAAAATTCCACCAACGTTATCCGGGGAAACCAGTTTCCCCCAACCAGCCCGAACCTCAGCCCGCTGGACGCTCCAGCGAAAGAATACATCGCACCAGACGACTGGGTCCAGCTGGAGGATCTACCATCGCTGAAACCAGCGACAAAGACAGACCATGCGTCCATGTCATGGACGGCATGCAGCGACGTTGGGTGCCTAGTGCACCAAAGCGACAAGGAAGGATCGGGATGGTTGCCCACGGCAAGAACCAAAACGACATACTCCCCTCAAAGATCGCCGTCTCCGGCCAGCGTGTTGAGCTCGACGGTTCCCGGGACAAGAACCAGGAGGGGGGGGGCCAAAAAATCAGACGTTTGGCCCAAACTCAAGAAAGAGAAAACGGTCCGTTGGGCCGGTCAAAGGGTCCAAGACACCGAGCACCCGGCCTCATCAAGGACGACAACCCATTCCGCTTCCTTCAAGACGAAGGAGACACTACAACAACAGACTGAAGAGCTGAGAGAAGAGCTCGGGAGGAAAACCAGAGAATGGATGGGTGCTGTAGCGGCCATGTGCCGATACAAAGGAGAAATGGAAGGGAGGGCCCTAAGGATTAGGGCATTAGAAAAAGAACTCGACAAGGAACGATATGCGAGGAAAGAAGTGGAAAAAAGAGCAATAAGAATAGGTGGAGATATGGACCACCTACGAAGGGATATCAGGTGTGACAGGTACTACGACAAGTACCATCGCAGAACCTCAAGGGACTGAGGTTGTCGGAGAGGGGAGCTATTGTCACAGTTGTGTGGCAGATAGTGGAAGGAGATGTTTTCGGCAGGTAGTGGAAGGAGACGTTTGCACCATGACGAGGATATTCGTCATGGGGTTTCATTTGTTATATGTTACTTTCACGCACATGACCTATTAAGAGGTCATGGGGGCAGCGCACGAGGCCAAGGGGGCTGCGCAGTTAGTTACTTTCACGCACATGACCTATTAAGAGGTCATGGGGGCAGCGCACGAGGCCAAGGGGGCTGCGCAGTTTGTTTTACTTTCACACACATGATCTGTTTAGAGATCATGTGGTTTACGCACATGACCAATGATGCGGTCATATGATGTTTTTCATGAGTCACGGTTATGACTCATAGTTGTTTTGATTTATAAGCGGGTTGAGTGAAGGACTATAAAAGGAGGCCGGTAGAGCCTGGTAGTTAGTTCTTCACGCAACCACCTATTATACTTTCTTACCTATACTATTAAAGAATAGAATCTATTCTATTACTTCGCAAGTTCTATCAAGATACGATCTGATTATTAGCGTTCAAGTAAGGAACGTAGACCGCGGTCTAAGAATAATAATCGGAGTCTCGATAGAAGGTCAGATTCAGTCAAGGTTATATACAATACAAGAGCAGTATCACATTCTATTCAACGACTAACTAAGAGTTGTTGCCTGTCGCAGCGGTACTCCAAGATACAAGAGATAGGTAGGATATCTAACTGGTCTCAATAAAGTAAGGTGACATAAAGATTTAAAGTGTGAAACAATATTATATTGATAAGATCTCTTCTCCGTTGCTTGATGATGTCTGTAAAGCTCCGGAGGCACTTTGATATTTATATCCTGCATCGGAGAGTTCGCGGACTACTTCTAACTACAATGCCTTCAAAGTACCACCCTGGTTTTAATACGCAAACATCCAGAATCTTAAAAGTGCCAACCTCGATTGACTCTGAAACTTATCACACCCTTTCGCGGACTCAGAATAGTATTCCTCCATTGAGATAACTGCGCTATTTGTTATACCAATTAGCGACCTTCAAGTTAGATGTCCGCATAGACTATTATATTACTCTGGTCTGGTTGACTATCATACCAGTAGTCGCTTCGGGCATGAAGTGATCAAGTTCAGGCCAGTCCACCTAGTGCCAATCGCAAGTCTGAGCCCAATGTGTCAGCGTCTTAAGGGTCTCCGACTTATGTAGGTCTTCCATTCTGAGCATGCTTCCCTTTGGTCCGCCGGCCTCCGTAGAAGGGTCCTATTACTCGGACCAACCAACCTACAGCTGTTCTTGGAAGGGTATGGGTGCATTCAGTATACCCCTGGTACCTTTCACCACAGGGATATCCTCCTAGTGAATTTCGCAGAAAACGTCTTGTCACCTGCGGCCCATAGTATGGGAAGCCTAACTTGGAAGCCCACTTGTCCCAATACGCCTCACACGGATTTCCTCGGGTCTACTTCCCAGATGTCGCTAAAGGTCCCTCTCTCATATATCCTGCGAACAGCATGCGGTCGGACAGATGGCGGCGACATATATGGTGTTATGAAGTGGGCGTCATTGATGTGACATTTCAGTCATAGGACGCAACTGACGAAATCTCACTAATGACATGCGGGCGCCATCAGGGGGCCGCAGGGGGGTGTTGGCTCCGGTGAATTGAAGGTCTGTGCACAGTTACCCTACCGTGGCTCTGTGCAACTGTCTCGTATTTCCATATGCCTAACAATTTGCTTGGTCAATCGACGTGTCCATGTCTTGTCAAATTCGACTAGGGATTATTACAAGAAAGCCACTTCCATTTGATAGGTTCGCAGCTTGATCAAGGTATTTTAACATTACACACTGCGTGACTGGGTATGTGTTGGCCATGCTGCCGGGCTATGGGACAGAAATCCTTTCTCCTTTCCAGGATTGAAAGTCGTCATGTAGTGATGATGTATGACTCCACTTTATGAAGTCATCTTTTTCAGGTACATCTTGCGTGGTATGTATGGGTTCTCGCACTGCTATTCTCCTAGTAGGTGGCTTACGTAGTTCTACCCTCTTGTTGAAGAGTTTATCCAATTACTGGAAGACCAACATTGCATTATTGACTTCAGAGTCTTGCAACTTGACTGAATATTCTGTATATCCTCTAAATGGGCAGCGGAATGTTATGAATCACACATGGAGGAACCCGTAATCCATGGGAGATGGTACGGACAGATTGGGGCAGTCAGATTCCGCGCTTAAAACCCGAATTTGGCTTTTCTGAAGGTTTATAATGTACTGGTCGTATATATTTGGGTTTTTGACATCCATGTATACAGCAGGCATTATTTCTGAACCAATGTGGCATACTGTGGGTGATTTGAGTACTGCGTAATCAGCTCTATAATGTCTTGTAGCTTAGGTGAAATCTATTTGAAGTTTGGACAGTACCACGTAAAATAATAGCTTTTGAATTGATTCCAGTTTTGGATACCAAAATGGTATTATGAACTAAAAAGGTTCTGCGGTACTGATGAATGTGATTTCGAAGCACGCGGTATCGAATATTTCTCTCAATGTATGAAGGCCAATGAGGCGCAGCAGTGGTGCAAAAAGGTAATTGCCAAGACAACTGCGGGACGAATTCAAAGCGAACCCATAGTTCATATATTAATACTAGTTAACTCCAGAACTGTCAGTATAATGTTAGACAGATGCCAATATACAGTTTACCTGGGGGACATAAGCCGAATCTTTCGTCAGAAAATCTGTAGATGACGGCTTTTCTAGAAAAATAAATAAGGTGAACTTTTAACAAGCAAAAGAATTTTGATATTGATGAGATCTCTTCTACATTGCTGGATGGAGTCAGTAAGCTTAGGCCGTACAGAGACATTTATTCCTTTTATCTGACTCTTGGCTGACTAGGTCTAATTCCTATACATCCAATATACGTCTCTGGGTTTAATATACAAACATCCAGATTATTACAAGTGGGAACACTGTCTCTGTGTAAAACATTTCCTATCCTATGAGACTTATGGAATAGTATTCCTCTACTGAGATGACTGCACTATTTGTTATATTAAACTGCGCTTCTCAACTCGGTTATCAGCATCGACAATTATACGACTTTGGTCTTGTTAACTCTCATTCCCGCAGTCACTTCACTCATGAAGTGATCAGTTTTATGATGGGCCAACTAGTGCCAATCGCAAGTCTATGCCTGACCTGTCAACACCTTCCTGGTTTTCAACTCATCTTGGTATTTGTGTCTGAGAGTGCTTCTTCTTGGTCTCCCTCCCTCCATCGCAGGGGCCTACGGCTATTATCAACTAACATACAGCTGATCTCAGACAGGGATGGGTGAATTTGTTAGGTCATTAGAGGCTTCTGCCACTAGAAGATCCTCTTGGACCATTGCGCGGAAAACGTCCAGTTACCTACTACATATGAATAGGAAGACTCGCTTTGTAGGCTACTATCGCAATTTACCTATAATGCACCTTTTTCTGTTCCGCTTCTCAGATCCCGTCCAACCCTCTCTCACATATGCCATGAGCAAAGCAGATCGCCAGGCAGATGCCAGCAACATATATCATGTTATGAATTGGGCTTCATTGCTGTAATATTCTAGTTATAGGACGCCACTTTTGAAATCTAGCTAATCACGTACCAGTCCAATAAGGAGGCCAGCAGGGGGTGTTGGCTCTCCTGAAAATCCTGCATCTGTGCTCGGTTACCCTACTGTAGGTTTGTGTGCCTGTACTTTGATTTCTATATGCTCTACACATTTCAGCAACGAGTGAAAGGTAAAATATCTTTCTCTGGAGTCATAGTCTGAAAGCTGATTGGTATATAAACGAGCTAGATTCCGGAGTCGGAAGAAAAGCTGTTTAGGCACAATGCAGAATGGCATGTTTGCACTGACTGCAGGCTAATCATAAGAAAACTACCTATAAGGTAACAAAATAAATTGGTATACCTTGACCATACCCCTGCACATGGGAACTGGATAGTGCAGTAGTGGTACTCTATGCTATAGACAGATGGAACATCGATTACTGGCAGAAGGCCTACTTGGACCTGGGTTACTAGAATGCTTGGGGAATAGTGAAATCCTACCAGTACAGTGGAAACACATAAAATAAAGTGAGGATAGATGTTTTGGGACTATTCTAATGGATATGTACAAGGTCCAGGGATTTTTGGGGAGAAATATTGGAGCTCAATAAATTCAGAAAGCTATGGTGCACATAGAGTACCTATCATTCACGGGTATCATGAATTGTGTCGCAGAAATGGTGTCTTTTTGAAGCTGATGCAGAATTGGGCACTGGCGTATGCAGCAGGAGATACACGGACTGCGCTAAGATGAAGAGACATTGAAATTAGTCACTGGCTTGCTTTCTCACCAAACTTGAAACGAATTGAGTGTATATGGCATATTATGAAAAATTCTCTACAAGTTAATTTTTCAGAAAATATGTCATAAGATAGATTAAGGGAGGCAGTAAAGCAAGCTTAAGCAAATGTTGGGCCACATGAGTTTAAAGAGTTGGTAGAGAGCATGCCCACAAGATGCTAAGCAGTTTTTGATGCCAATGGGCTTTTTACGAAATATTGGATACAGCCCTGTTGATCTACAATACATTTTCCTGTTGTTTCTCTTCAAACCATCGTGTCTGACTTCCCAGCCGTATGCCACAAAAATAACCTCAAGCCACCGTACCCAATTTTCCCCTCATTCCCTGCTAGCTGAGAACCCCCCTGCTAGCAAAATATACAATACTTAGGCGCTGTACCTCCGTATTTCCCCTATCCAAATGAACCCTGTGGAGCCCCTGGAGCAGGATGGTGACCCTATTTACCCCGGTCTCGTGCTAGCGTTGAAAGAAACCTGATAATGATACCCTTCGATGATCTTCATTGAGATCGGCAATGATTTTGGGCAATGATTTGCGTGTGACAATACCTCCAACGCCCCATTATAAGCATTGACGAGAATCAAATGCTGCCAGCGACCATCCTTCAGCAGCCAATAGCGCCATCGACCATGATCACACTTAGGCGAGCACTATAGTAGAGTATGACTTCACCCTTCGACTGCACTACCAGTAGTGTGTTTTGATTGGCGACATCGGAGAAAGCTCTGATATCTAGCGAACCTTGATAACACCTATTTTCCTGTACTTACGCTATCCGACAATCTTGTTGCTATCCAAGTAACCAATCAGGATGTAAGGGGCGTAGTAATACTCGCTATGCTACTGAGTTCTGAGTCTCCTAATATCGCATAATCTCGTGAAATCCACTATCTCTAGCAATTTTCTGAAGCTTATAGAGTATATTTTAAGAGATTAAGCACAGCCTGGCACCATGGAGAAACGTGGGGAGATCCCACAATACAACCTCTAGACTACTCGAGTACTCGAGTAGTAGCAACTATCCCTTCCTCACAAAACGTTTTGTCGTAGCGGAGATACGGTAGTAGATTTCGGGAGACATTACGCTACATTGAGTTTAAACTCGCCGATCGCAAAATTCGTATCCACATTCAATTTCCCCCTTGGCTCCTTCCAAACCATACTCGTATGCTGCTTCCAGTAACTTATACTGACATGATCCCCCCAACCGATGTGTCCGACAGACTCCGTTCCTTCCATATACGGTAACTCGATGCTGTGGTCAAGTGACCTATCCAGCAAGAAACGCCTGATATTTCATGATTTTTGTCAGGCGAAGTCACTGGGCCACATCCGGATTATGAAGGAACGGGATCTGCATGTCTCATGGCGGAAGGGATAATTGTTGACAATCTCGTTAGCCATTTACTCACTAGGAATACGAGAGTGAACTGTTTACCTGGATAATATAACGGGGTGTCAGAATGGCTTTCAGTCAATTTACTGGAAAGCAAGACTCAGGGTGACGTTGAAATAATGTACCATTTTGATACTCTCTCTGCCCGAGCCACCATTTCCACATTACCTCATGTCACGGGTTGTGGCTGCTTAGCATTCGGTTACCCTTGTTGAGGAGATATGGGACTGTCCGGCCCGGGAGATACTGGATTTGACCAGATTATGCGGTATTCCGCCGCGCTGTTTCTCCTTTGTTATCACGGGAGTGCCGGGAGTAACTGGCGGTATTCGAGGGCGCGCAGATGCAGATGTGGAATTTATCCAAGGTTCAGGCGCAGGCCATGTTGATTCTGTTTAGTCTATATACAGGTCCTTTACCGGGAGGCCAGCACGAGTGAGTGGGAGGCTGGTGGACAATCAAATTTGTTTACCACACCTCGCACCCTTATGGTTCTGCCGGGTGGTCCCGGTCCAGTATCTCCTAGGGTCCCTAGAGTTGCGTCGCTGGTCCTGCTCCATTATCAACAATTCGGAAGTCTTCCATAGCTTGCATGTCTGTTGCATCCTGGCATACTTTTGAGGAAGTTATGGGACCAGTAAATATACGATACGATGTTAGCGTGTTAGGTTCCATTTAGCTGGGAGTAAGTGTGGCTTCCATTGAAGAAGCCTGACCTCGCACAGATGCAATTATGGGACCATTCAGTTCACTAGTGAGGTTAAAAAATTGTGAGACTGGCATGGAGGAAAAAGAGAGGTCGCGAAATTCGTTACCCGACTTGTCAAGCTCTGCTGAATTCTCCCCTTACCGGCAATGCCAGGATCATCGACATCGCGTCCGAGTAACGGATCATTCCCTTAAGTACAGACTTTCCAGAAATCGAGGAACCAGTCTACACGCAAACATTGGCGTTGTGAAACCGCGTTCAACTCCAGACGAGCCCCATTGCATTTACATCAAAGCAAACCTTGCGCGTTTGCGTTAAGCGCAAACATTGAAAGATTCAGTGTGCTAACTGAACCATGATATTTTAAAAATTCCGCAGAAAATAAGCATGAAAAAGTGAATAAACGGAAAAAATGATACTACAACAAGAAGAAACCAATATACAACTTTTGAACTTGCGGCGCAGAACAGCAAAAGAAAAGTGCTGAGGCAAAGACAAGACGGAGGAACCAACGATCTGCCCGCTGTAAGAACCCTGAACCACTCCCTTCCCCGGTTGATCGCGACCATAAACCCCCCCCTTGATTCATCCGCTTTGTGAACTCCGGATACCCCGTGAACCCACGACCGCTTAAGCTGTTGGCACAATTAGCCCTCAATTAGATCTCGGTCATCAGCCAAAAACTGTTGACTTACAATACTCGATTCAAATTATTTCCTGTTGTAGAGAGGACCAGATTTGACCAGCACAATGTTCAAGATCTAGCATTGTGAGGGCGATATTTCTCTCCGAGGTGAACTGGACGGGTTGACGAAGGAAGAGCTTTGCAAAGTCGAGGGTCATGGGACTTGCGGGAGGCACCGATTGGGCGGCATCGATGTAGGCGGTTTGCACCAGCGTCGTTACAAAATCATCGGGATTGGGCTCTGTAGAAAGCGAATTGGGTAGACCGACCCTTTCCCACTGTTCGACATGTATCGTTTTTTTCACTTGAGAGATGGAGAGGAGGAGAACGATATTTACTCCCGGGGAAGAGCTTTTCAGCCACCAGTTCGCATCTGATCTCATGCGCTCAATTGATTTTGGAACTCCACATTCAATCACCAGGGTTGGCCAATTGCTTTCAGAGGGGCGGGATGACTTTGGTTTGAAGGCCGCATCCGCTTCTTTGCTCCCCATGATGCATTGGTACCTCATACTACCCATGTCGACAAGATCATCATTCAGTGCCATCGCCGCCGTCTCTTTCTTGATGATTTGGCCAAGCTCCCTTGCAGCAATTTCGGAAACTCCACCTGGCATGATTCTGACAATTAATGCCTGCGCGTGATTTAGGTACATGAAGCGGAGTTGGTTGTAACGGTCGTCACGAACTTCGTCAATCCTCGAAAGCTGGTATTTGGTAACAGGGGAAAAGACGACGTAGTGTCCGCCCGTACCCCCCCTCAACGAGCTCATTTGCGACCTGATGGCCCCGGCGAAGGACCTATTATCAATGTATTGCCTATGGACTGCTTGCCCTAACCCCGCGGTAAGAAAATGGTGAACATCGATAGGTCCAATAGGCGATGGAACTGGTGGGGTGACTTGGGAAGTGAGAGCAGTTTGATAGTCGCTGGCACCAACTTGCGGGTCATACATGGCGGACATTCTTTCCAGAAACTGATGTTAAATATGGAATAACGTGATACCACTTGAATGCTGTCGGTATCGATATTGTACGGGAAGACGAGGTTGGGCTTCAGGAAAGTGGGATACCGGTACTGAGAGAGGTTGAAAGATTGTTTCGGGATGGTGGGGGTGAGGTTGTTACGTTAATCGGGGCACAAAGAGCCTGACATATGGAAGTGGGTTAGCTGGGGAGGCTGTGGGCCTGTTCGCCTGCTGTCAGAACTTTGAATAGAAGGTTTGGCAACTGCAGTTCCGTAGTTCTTGCACTACTCGTAGGTGGAAAGGTGAGCTATAATGTGGAGAAAACCTTGGACATGTGCGGCATCGGAACTCAAGCCACCAAGATGCGCTGCCCGTACTCGAGTACGATACAGCCCTTTGCTGCAACAATCCCTTAAACTGTTTTCAAGCACTGTCGCTAAAGGTGGGTTAGCGGAGCAGCAGGTGTGATTGATCCTGACAACTATGATGTAACTGGCACACGGCTCCAAAATATGATCCCTTCGTCTATAGCCTTTTAGAATAGCACTAACAGGAGGATCAGCAAGTGCTAATACACAACCGGAAGAGTCAGATCTGAATTTACAGTAAGAGCGTGAACACAAAAGGTCGGGTGAAGAGATAAATAAATAAATCAATATACTAGCCCATTCATGTAACCATGACCAGATCTACATCAGGAATCCGGCTTTACGTCATTTCTGTCACAGTCATGATGAGCAATACCGATTTTGCCAGTTTCTGACTGGACCAGAACGTGAGTAGTTTGGGGGATAATATTTTGAAGTGGTGTGGAAGTTAGATCATAACTCCCATTTTCACTGCTAATGTAGCTCTTTATACAGGCAAAGGGATTGAGGTCACGGTGTGGGTTCCCCGTTGTCCCATTGGTTGTGTTATTTCTCCGTCCGGTCGCGCAGGTTTGCACTAGTTCTTGGCGCGAAAAAAGGATTTCTACTAGCTCTTGGGAGCGATCACTGCGTGTCTGTGTGAGTGTCCCTCTGCTCTATTAGTGCGTGCCTGTCTGGCACTGTTGTGGCTGCTCACTCCTCCCCTTCAGCATAACGCTCCTTGGATCGGTGCCCGGCGAATCAGGGTCTGGCTCCGAAGTGCCAGGCGAGTGATGGTATATGAGGTGCCACGCAGCGGGTGCGAGGGAGGTACTTCGTCCCTTCATACATTTATGGTCTACTGCCGATGTCACAAGTGCCAGGTGCCAGCTTTTGGAAAAAGGAATAATAGCCGGGGTTGGCACCGGGTACTTCCCAAAGCTGGACCGGTCATGATTAAGCGTAATCGTGGCGTTGAGTACTACCGCCCGCTGTAGGCGTGCCGTGATGATCGAGATTAGATTACACGGTGAGAGTAATCGTGGTGTTTCTGTCGGTGGTGGTGTTGATGGGGGAGGGGGGACGTTGACGCTCGTAGCAGGGGGCAAGCCTCTTGCACCCCCCGTTCATAATCGGATCCGGGATTTCACTTTTGGCCGGAATGTCACGAGTAGTCTTAATTTCACTGCGTTGTAATGCTCACGATGGCAGTCTTTTTCTCATGCCACCGTGCAGTCAATTCCATTCCATTCTGTTCTGTCCTGTTCTGCTAGTCCTAGGCGACTGTTGATCTCCGCCAGCTGCGCCAGGATCGTGCGCTGCGACGCCTCCATCCCGTTCCGGTTCTGGTCCATCGTGTGTAGCTTTACCGCTACCCCCTCACACCACTCTTTGACCAGATCGAACCGCGCGTCTATCCTCCGGTCACTCTCGTCCATGCGCTCCTCAAGGCCGTTGAACCTGGTCACCAACCGCCGCACCTTGTCGCGAATGTCGTGCACCTCATCCTCCAGCCGAAATACTACCACGGGCTCCTGTGTCACCGGCACTTGCACTTCCCGTCGCTCCAGCAGCTCCAGCTCCTGTTCCCTCACCTCCGATGAGGTCGCCGGTAATGTCGACTCGAGGACCATCGAGATGTCCGACATTCCCGTTCTCGTGGAGATGAATGGATTGCTATGCCTGTCAGTAAACTGTACTGTACTCGGGTAGGTATTGCGCCCGCTATTCCACCGCGGGTTTGCCAAGCGATCAATGTACCTCTTAGTCGTGATCGTGGTCGTGATGCGCCCCTTCCTCGCTCCTCCCTTTGCGTGTAGTGGTGTTCTGGTTCGGTCGCTGTTTGCTGTGGGGTGTTCCTGTGTGGTGTCGCGCTGTCGCTGGGTGTCACGATGGTGGGCGCGAGAGGGAGAGAGGATGGTTGTTGTTGTAATGGTCTTGGTCGCGTCAGAACCAAGAGGGTGGAGATGGGCTGCCTATACCCATCATCCTTGGCGCCAAGCTGCCCTTGATGTTCATTCATGGATGGTCACTCGATTAAGGTCATTGACATCGTGTTGGATATCGTCATCCAGCCTCTCACTGGTTGTGTCACAGCGATATCTATATGTCGTTAGTATGACATCTGTGAGAAAGCTATTCATGTATTTAAGGGACCCGTTTGTCCCACTTAGAGAGAAAGTAACAACAAGATTTGTTTCCGGTATACTTCTGTCTAACGTCAAATACCTGGTAATGACACAATACCGGGATATGACACAGTCTCAGATCACGCAATCACTGTGGTTGTCAAAGCGTTGACTGGGGTCCTAGGAGTCCGATCAGGGTCGTATTTAGACAAAATGAAAACTAAGTGAACACCAATAACAAGCAAAATAATCAATCCATTAGAGAAAGAGAATAGGGACCTGGAAAATGTCAGTAGAGGTAGGTATTGGAGGTCGGATCAAAGAACGAGGGGGGGGGAATACTTGTTACTGGACCGAAGATTATAGAGAAGGGGGTGACCGGGAGCGTAAATGCATGATAAAGGGAGGAAGGGGAAGCAGTGGGGAAGGTGGATCCAAGTAAGTCTGGCTGTGAGGTTGAAAAGTAGGTGAATTGAAACTGTTGGCAGTCCACTCAGAGTCGCTAAGTTCTTCAATATTGGCTTCTAGGGAACTGTCATCTTCGGAATCGATGACCAGGACTAATGGAGTTTCCGCAATCATAACCCTTTTGGCCGGTGAACCTCTTGGTAGGGGTGCGGATTCGATTGATGTGATTGCCAGGTTTCTCATTGCCAGTATTACTGCTTTTTGTACAGGTTGTACAGCCAAAACCATGGAGTGTTTGTAAACCCTGACTCTCCCACCCCCGGTTTGTTTCTTGTCTTTTGCTAGCAGGGCATCTCGAAGGTGTATCAGTTCTGCCCCACTCAAAACTCGTGCCTCACTCAGTTTTCTTCGGTCTCTATTGTTATACAGTTTCTTACTTTTCTGTAACTTATAACGATGTCCCTGCCATAATTCTTTAGAAGCTATTTCTTCCTACAATTGATGGCCTAAAGAACGTATAATTGATCCCACATGCTCTACTATAGAGTCATGGTCATTGAGCGTCATTCCCTCCAAAAGCCTCTCAGTATGGAGTATGTGATGGCGGATTTCGCGGCTTTTTTGCGGTTTTATGACAATACCATATGTGTCGCATTTCTTTGGACTTGGTAGACGGAGTCTGCCAAGTACTCGCCAAAGATTTACAGGATATATGCCAGTGGCGAGAAAGGATTGAGTAATGTTCCGTGAGGTAAGGGTAGAATTGGGTGCTTCGATTAAAATAGAAATAAAGAGTGCCTTTTTAATGCCTATAATATTTTGTCCTGACCGAACGTAGTCATCAACTGCCTTGCTTTAGAAGTTCTGGTAAAGACTAAAGCGGCCAACATCGAGTGGCTGCAGGAGGTGGGTTGAATGGGAAGGAAGGCAACGGAGAAAAATAATGCTTTGTAGACATCATGAAATAAACTCATAAGTAATATGGGATCCATGCACGTCAAATATGAAAAGCACTGGCGCAGTCCCACACTTTACCTCCTCCTCCAGTAAAAAAAACGTTTTCTAGCCATTCCAGTGCTAGCTTATCATCTGTCCATCCCTTAGGTGAGTAACTAAGCTTGCATTACTGTTCACCTAAAGTCAAGTTCTTCTCCCAACGAAGGTAATGTCCAGCTCCTTTGTTAATTACAAATGGCGAAAGAACAGAATCATCCTCACAAATGGTTTCAATAACTGCGTCAAGCACCCGCCTTCCATCATGGGCGACATGCGGGTTACACTTTCCCCTACGGCAAAGAACCTTGGCTCAGGCTGCCAGGCCCATATGAAGCCCTTGTTCATCCATATTACATATCTGGATAGGGCGAAGACTATGCTGTCGAACCAATCGACCGAGCTTGTTGAAACAAAGTTGCAAAATTTGTGGATTGTTTGTTTGTGCCTGCTGGCGTTATAGCCGCGTAATAAGCCTCAGTGCAAGGTCTAGGTGCCACTTCAAAAAGCTTGACATCCAATTCTTTCCTATCGGAGGTGGTTCACTTCCGATTCGCTTCCTTTCCAGATAAACCGACATGTCTTTTACCATATCAAGCCTGGGAGGGACGCCAATGTCATCTTGACAAAAGCACCATTTAATGATCGCTTTCTCCTCTTGATTATTGAGCCGTTGTTGTCCCTCATGGGCCTCGATGCTGTTGGTGGTAGTGCCTGCAAGGCGGCGATATATGGTGCGTCAGTTAACTTCAAAAGTCTCACTCGCTCCAGGCACATTGGGCTCCTGGCCGCTCCTGACAGACCGGAGAGCCATTTGAATACGCTCCTCGTACGGAAAATCGTCTTTGCTTCGTGGTGGCATGGTTGGTTGTTGTTATATTTGTCTACATTATGGTGTGAGCGGGGTATTAGGTTTCCCAATATCTCTCACATCGGCGCATTCCGGGCTGTGTCACATCTAGGTCTTGTGTCACATCTAGGTGTTTGACGTTACTGTTTCTCCCATTATTTCAACACATCGGGTGTGCGACTGATCTGTTCCTCGATTGGCTGTTCCCGCTGCGAGGTTGTGTCTTTTCTGTTTTGGCCGAGAAAAGGGTATCCACTTGGTCTTGGTTACCGGTCATATATTCCCCTGAATGAGAGCCGGGCTCTTGCGTGGATGAATCACTCTTCCCCTCAGCCTATAGAATGCCCCTTGGATCGGCGCCCGGCGAATCAGGGTCTGGCTCTGAAGGGCCAGGCGAGTGATGGTTTGTGCAGTGCCAGACAGAGGTGCCAGGTAGATACTTCTCATACCCGTACAATTAGTATGTGCTGTAAATGTCACAAGTGCCAGGTACCAGCTGTTGGAAGAAAGAATCATAGCCCGGGTTAGCACCGGGTTCTTCCGAAAGCTGAACCTGGCATCAATAAGCGTAATCGTGGCGCTAGGTCAACCGTGATGATCACGATTAGATTAAACGAGTACTCAAAGCGTGGTGAGTAGTCTTTTTCGTCACAATGTATTTGAGGTCGTGAGTAGTCTGGTGGGGTGACGCTGATGCTCGTAAAAACACGGGACAAGTCCCTTGCACCCCCCGTTCATAAATATATTCCAGAATGTCACGAGTAGTATTAAATCTCACGGTACTATTAATGCTCACTATATTCTATTTCTCACTCTATTCAAACGTCGTGAGCAGTCTGGAGGGTGACGGTGACGCTCGTGGCGGGGACAAGCCCCCTGCACCCCCCGTTCATCATCCTATCCCGGAGGTAGGTTGACTATTAATCTCGTGATACTCCTAGTGTAGTGTTGATCCTTTTCTCTTTCTATGCCTCGTTGCCATGCACCCGATGCAACCGGAGGTCCGGGTCTTAGCAGTCGTCACTCTGCTTCAACGCCTCCATCTGTGGTACTTGTCGCCTGGTACCCGTCATCCCTATACTGTTATTATGTGACCTTGATGTACTCACCTCTGCGCTCAGGGTGACCCCTTTGCTCCACCGTCCGGTACTGTTGAGGGTGGGTATTGGAGGTACCGCTCCTCATTCTCGTCTGTCGCCGGGAGAGTGTACTCACTATTAGTCCCCTTTCTTTGGGGTGTGGTGGTTGTGGGTGGTGTTCCTGTATCGCGGTCGGCGAGGTGGTGTGGCGCGTGTCCTGCAACGCTCGGCTAGTCCGTTCGCTGGCTGTTATTGGGTACGACCTCTTCGTTTCTCTCGCCGGTCACCTGTACAGTGGGGTTACTGTTAGTGTCACTCTTGGTGTGAGTACCGTTTCTGTCCTCCACTATTAGTATTAGTATTAGTATTAGTGTCCTCTGTGGATCACTGTCCTCCCATCGTCAGTATCGTCACCCTCTGTCCGAGTGTGGTCAGGTGGTGTTGAGGGGTGCTGTGGTTATTGCAAATCACCGGTGCTCACTTCTTCGTATGATCTGGAAGCATCAAGCAAGATAGATGGATGCCGGGACGGTACGCAGGATGGAATAGAAGGTGCGCAGGCTAAAGTGAAGGACTAAGAGAGGTGGCGTGTTGATGAGAAGAATTGAGAAGGAAATTGTGGAGATGAGAAAGGTTGTGAAGAGAAAAACGGGAATGAGAAGGGTGGAGAAGAAAAAAAAGCGGGAAGCTAAGAGATATGTCGGGAAGAGATAAGGAGAGATAAGATAAGATGAAAAGATAAGGGAAATAGGATGAGAGTGGTGATCACAATAAATATCAAATATATTCGGTATCCCTACCAGGAATCATTCCACTCAGGCTATCTATCGCACGGCATTGCGTTCCATGAGGCAAGCCAACACAAATCAAAAACAACTTCCAACTCAAACCAAACAAAAACAACTTCACAAAACAAGAATAAAAAACCAAAAACCATATCCACTGTCTTGACCCGCCCACAGGTCATTCAAAATGCTTTCCTCCGCCACTTTCCTACAGGTTTCCCGTATTCTTATATGTTTCCTCCATATTGAACCCTTCGTATAACCTCTTTCACATCCCCAACAAATTAAAACATTCCCATAAAACAACCCGCCCCTTTTAACTATCATGAAATCTTTTGCAATTTATCCAACTTTATCCACTCCTGTTCTTTCTCTTTCCACCAATCCATTT
Source organism: Tuber brumale (assembly GCA_014065205.1). NCBI lineage: Eukaryota > Fungi > Ascomycota > Pezizomycetes > Pezizales > Tuberaceae > Tuber > Tuber brumale. The sequence continues at coordinate 571,065 of JACCEG010000005.1, forward strand.
CCAATTTGTTTGCACATTTAACCTTATTCCTATTGAAGTGTGCTTTCAATCCTGACCCTCCTGACCTTGTCGTACTACCTCCTCCAAAATTTCCTCCACAACTTGTGCAGATCAATTCCTCATCGTCAGTGAAGAAGTATCATCCTGTATGTGCGAGGATATTCGGAATGCTGGGCCCATTATGTTGTTTACCGCATCCGTCGCAGTTGGCTTTCCTTATTTTCTTGGTAATTATATCTCCGTTCCTTTCTATCCTTACCATATTGTCGAACGGGTTTCTGTATTTAACTCTTACATCCAGCGTTTCTGGGAGAGTTGTTGGTATTCTGAAACCAAGGTATTCGTGTTGTATCCGCCATTTCTTTCCATTTATGTAGACTTTTATCATGTAACAAGCTTTTTATATCCAGACGGTTCCATCTGAACCTATAGCAACTCATTCCTTGGTAGTGTCTATCTTCAAATCCTTCGCAAGTTTCCTGCCTTATCTTGTCGGTTCCACTTTTCAGTCATATCAGGACGTACATATCGAGTCTGCTGACATTCTTGATGTGGTGTGGTTTTTTCGGGACTCTCTGGTAGTATTCGTGTCCTTGAATTCGGTGCCACTCGATCCATTCCTCTTTCTGTAAACTCCTTGCTATCATTCCAAACCCCAGGCTTGCAAATCCTCCCTTTCTTTTTCTTTCCCCAACCTCATCATTATTGCCAATTTTTCCACCTCTTCATTCTCTTTAATCCCTTTATGAGCCGGTATCCAACACATCTCTACCTGTTCAATCTTGTTCAACAAAGTGACTATTTTATCGTATAGTCCAGCCAAAAGTGCATCTTTTTCCATGTCCTTATTACTTCTAATACTTTGGATGGAGTCCGAAAATATTGTAATATTATCCCAACTTAACGACACTACCTTCTCTAGTGCCGCTATTATTGCCATCGTTTCCCCCTCCTGTATACCAGCTCCCTTCCCTAGTGTACCTCCTCCACTCTCCACCTTTCCTTCCTTCGCGTACTTTTCAAAGGCAAATCCTATACCTTGTTCAGTTTTCGATGCATCTGTGTACGCTCATTTATCCGAAGTTGGAACAAGTTGGTTATGTTTATTTTTCGCCTTTTCCTTCGATTTTTCTACGTAAAACTTTACATCTCTTTCCAGGTTTTCTTGCGAGTACATTTGCAGTGTTTTGATATGGTTTCTTTTCCAGCCCCTGAATTTGCTGTTATACCAGTCGGTATCGGTTCCGTATTTAAGCGTTATCCAACGCTCGTAGTATCTTCTCGCAATATATCTCCCTTGTATATCGACCGGTGCTATACCCCCTTCCGCAAGCAGTATATTGTTTGCCGTTTTGAGAGGTGTTCTGAACATCGATAGTAACGTGTCGTTAACCTGTACCTGTATGTTATGTACTTGCTTTGGTTCTTGTAAAACAAACTCAAGTCCGTAGTACAGTGTGGGGAGGTAAACTGCCTGTCCTAGTCTCGGCGTTTCCCAGGCTCCTATTCGTCCTTCACTCCCGTATATTCTCGAGAGTCCTGCTATCCTTCTCCTTACTTCCAGCCCTCTTTCCAGCCAGTAATCCACATGTGCTCTCATTGAGCCGTCTACTTCCAGTCTATATCCCAACACTCTTATTTCCTATACCCCCTCTACTAACTCTTCCCCCAATTTCAACTTTCCCCACCCAATTTTATCATTAAAGCCCATCCAATTTGTTTTCTTCTCCGAAAGTCCCATATTACGCCTTGTGGCTATTCCCTTACATTCTTCACACATTTCTTCCCTAGTTGATTTAACCATTCTCACTGTGTTTCCTCTAACCACTATGCATCCATCATCCACGTAGCTTACGAGTAAAGTCCTTCGCGAAGATGACGGTTTAATCCTGGGTTAGAAAATATCACTGAGGTAGACTGCTAACAAAAACGGCGAGAACGGCAACCCTTGTGGAACTCCGGACTTGGTGTGGTATGTTTTGGTGACTTTCCCGTTGAATCCACACCTCACTTTCCTTCTCTTCATCCAACTTCGTATCCATAGATTCTTTTCACTTCCACAACCCCTTACCAACAGTATATCCGAACGCATATCCTGATACACTCTGTCGAATCCTCCTTCCACGTCTGTTGACAAAATTCCTACACACTTATTTTTTGCATGTTCCAGAAATTTATACACTTGTCTAATCGCATCGTGGGATGATCTTCTTCTTCTTAACCTGAATTGCACTTCCTCCAATTCTACCATCCCTTGCAACCTTCACAGGATCATTCTATCTACCACTTTAGCCAAAGTCGGTAGTAAGTGTATCATCCTCCATGACTTTGCCAGGTTATATCTGTCCTTGTCAGCCTTCTTAATAAGCACTGTTTCCACCTCTTTCCAATCCTCATTTCCTTCTCTTGCTGCGTAGTTGACCATTCTGAAAACCGTGTTTAAGTTTTTCCTCAACATAAACCTTATGAACCCATAGCTTATCATATCCACCCCTTCTGCTGGATTTCCGCGCGATCATTTAACTCCTCCTATCAATTCCTTTTCATCGAAACATATGTTCGATTTGCTTTCCTCCTATTCATCATCTTCACCTTCGAACCGCTGTCCCGCTAACATGTTGCTTATTCCCTCGTGGGTGGTCGTTTAATTTCCTTCTGTGTTGACCATGTTCAGAACTCGTCTTTCAATTTCCAGCTCTTTGCCCATTCTCAAAATCTTACAATCTTTCACTTGTTGCAGTTTGGTTTTCATGTTCATGTATCGGAGGCCTTGGAGTCTTGCTCCAAACACCTTCCTGCAGCATTTCCATTTCTTTTTATCTTTTCCCCTCCTTAGTCTTTTGACATCTTTACTCATCCCCATCATCTCCAGTATGCACCATTCACATTTTCGTTTTCCTCCCTTCTTCCTCACTAACTCTTTCCCAACCATTTCTCTTACGCTTTTCAACAATTGCCCATCATCGTCCTTCCCGATTTCGTTCAGTCTTTCTTCACACTTCTTGTAGTTGACTATTCTCCAGTCCACTGTCATTTATTTGATATTCGAGGGTTATTTGGCATTTATTTTTGGAGTTGGCAGACATGTTCTAAACCAGCTTTGTCCAACAATCTCAATCGCGGTTTTTGTCCTTCATCTTTCCACATGGTAAGGTCTATGCTGGAGTTGTTCCGATAAGTTTTAAATGGTATTTCGTGGGTGTTGTATCCGCTATTGTTGATCCAGTTTTCTATAACTATTCCATAGATATTTCTTGCCAAGTCGTTCGCTTCCTTCTTCCAAATTGGATTTCTTGCATTGTAGTCCTCCGAGATCACATGGTAGTTATCTATCCTTTCTATGGCTTCCCTCATGCATTTCGTCGGTCGTCCAGGTCTGAAGTATGTTCCTGCTATCTTTCTTTTCTCCCATCCATATCTACAAACTCTATTCTCACTCCATATTCATCATAGTTAAACAATTCAAACCATCGCGCCAGGTTTCTTCGAACCAAAACTTCTATGATACTGCTCTTTCTTTAACAAAAGAAAACAAAACAAACTCCTCGCTTTGAAATGGTACACAACTACCCGTCTTATCTACAGAGATATCTGTTAGGCAGATGCCAATGTCTAGTATAATTGGGTAACATAGGGCTCTAATCTTCGATCAGAGAATCGGTCGCGGAAGGCTCGCCTTGATAAAATGGGTAAAGTAGAGATTTGAAGTATAAAGCAATAATAGATTGATAAGATCTCATCTCCGGTGCTTGACAATAGAGGTAAGGCATGGGAGTTACTTCGATGTTCAAATGCAGCATCTGTGTGTTCATGGACCATTTCTAACTACTATTCCTGCCAGGTACTGTGCTGACTTTAATACGCAATTGTCCAGAATCTTGTTTCCCGGGAACCCTGTTTGAACCTGAAACTTCTCACAGCCATTCAATGTTGCAGAATTGTATTCCTCCATCCAGGTGACTGCACTATGTGTTTAAACCAAAAAGTTGTCCACAACCTCATTGTCCACATAGACTAATATATAACTCTTGTCATGTTGACTATCGTTCCTGCAGTCACTTTAGTCATGAAGTGATCAGTTTCATACAGAGCCACGCCGTGACAATCGCAGGTCTGAGTCGCATGTGTCACCATCTTTTGGGTTTTTGGCTTTATGGGGGTCTTCCGTTCAGAGCGTGCTTCTACTTGGTCAGGACCCCTCTGCAGGGAAGTAATATTGCTAGAACCAACCAACCTAAGGCTGATCCCAAAATGATATGGGTAGATTCTTTATGTCCGCAGTAGGCTCTGCCACTGTGACATCCAGTTGGAGTCCTTCTCTGTGAATGATACTTGACTTTCAGCCCATAATCAGGAAGCCTAACTTTCAAGCCTACTACGTCAATGTGCCTGCTTATTACGAGCCCTAACTGGTATCAGTCCTCAGCAACGGGTTGATGATACTTCCCTAGTCTGCTCCCGCGACCGTAGTTCTTAGACATATGTCCATGATAAGGCAAGACAGACTCTCGTGTCTCTAATCCTTAGTGCCTATCGTACTATTTCTTCAACTGTCCTCGTGTTGTAGAACTCTCGCCTCATGTGTAGGTATTCGCAAAGAGCGTAAAGGTTTTATATTGGTAAAAGCATAATGTAATAAGTAAGGAAATAACTTAGCATGAAGGGTGAAGAGCCTATCTTCCTTTGCCCTTTTTTCTTTGGCTTTTAAATCTCTTTTTTTTTTTATCTTCATGTATTCGTTATTATGGAGAGTATAAGAATTTGCATGCAGCGCTAGCAATGGAATAAACAATGCCTATTCCTCCTGCAGCCTGGCCCCACTGTATCCCAAGGACCCTCTGGGATGGGGCTAACTGCACCTCTCACCCATAAGGAAAACCTGTCACCACCTTGCAAACAAACTCAGAGAATAGGAGAAGCCTAACTAAGTACAAGCAGGAAAACATGGGAAGGTAACTGCCTGGAATGACACAGAGAGAAAAACAAAAGGAAAAACAAGCACCATAGATCCCACAACAACAACAGCCAGATATACGCGCAGGCAGCAGAAAACTGTAGAGGTAATCCCGTAAGGCGATGCAACCGAGAGAAGTGGCTGTCAGTGGGGTACAGGAACTGAGGGGGGAGCTGTAGGGTGCAAGCTGAGGGAAGACTGTAGAAGTAGGGTGCAAGCCGATTCAAGCGGCGGAACAGGGAAGAAATTGAATGCGACTGTGTTAACGCTTGGTAATCGTGTTCGTGTCTGACAAGAAAATCTTCGGTAGCAGAAGGTAAGCATTTTACTGCGTCTCTCATGTAGTACCTAATTCTCGGTAAGATAGCATCACTTGGTAGATAGGATACCACCGCTTAAGCCGACCGTGGGGAGGGGCCAGATCAACCCATAGGCCAGTTGATGAGTTCTTTTGTACCGCAAATCATGTTCTCAGATGTCAGAAGCATGAGAAGTGAATGGTCGCCGACCCTAGGCAGGGACCTCGCTGAGCGAGGAAGGGGAAGAGAATGGACAGCGAGAAAGGCATACTGGCAACCAGGGGAAGGAACGCCTAGACATGTCAAAAGAGCAGAGGAGGACAATTGCAGGAGGAGATAAATGGCCGTCACTCCTAGGCCGGAGCCATCGTGTGAGAAGAGAGTGGCTGGCTGGTTCATGAACTCCAAGCATTGAGGGTTGATATCAAGCACCAGGAAAGTAGAGTAGACGGAGGATGGCCTATCTACGCAGCCTTATTTTTCAAGTTTACTTTTTTTCATCATCAATTTTATTCTGTATTTAAGGTACACCATCTGCACGCAGCACTAGCTATGGCAGATACATAAACCACCTGCCCTACGCCAGCCTGAAATAGCTAGAAGAAAAATCGTCCACTAACCAGAACAGAAAGGTGCACTGGCAAATAGGACCGAAACTTGGGGAAGATGGCACCCCACACCCCAAACCCACGCAGTTGAAAAAGCTCCCAGCTCCACAACTTGTAGTGTACGTAAAAGGTAAAGACTATAAAGAAAAGCTACCCTAGCGTATCAGAACAAAAGAAACCCTCATTCCGGACAGAGGTCCAACCACATAGGAAGAACAGCCTAAATGAATTATAACTGGGCCAATCAGTACCACCTGTGACACAAAACGTCTCCAGCTAAGGGCATGCTTGACAAAGTGGAAGTGAAACCGAAAAGAGAAAAGCACAGGCAGAGGTAAACATAACCTGTGGCAGGGCACAGGGACTAGTGCCATCCAGACCGGGAAGCCCGGTGGAGATGTGCTAAGGGTGCCGAGGCAAGGCCTTCTAGCTTTAGGGTGGAAGGCGAGGGAGGGTGTAGCAGTAGGGTGCAAGCCGATCCAACCATCAGGTTAGGATGGAAACCGAACGCGACCATGTCAACTATTGGTAATGGTGTTCATTTCTATCGCGGTGGTTCCCAGAGGCAGAAGGCAAGGGCTTTACTGCCTCTCTCCTGTAGTCCCTTGTTCTACCATATATAGCGTAACATAGCGGATGGGATCCACAGGTTAAGCCTACCGTAGGGAGGGGAGAGATCGACCAGTGGGCCTGACAAAAGTCCACGCATACGGCAAACAGTGTTCCTAGCCATCTGATGCATGGGAAGCAAAAGGTTGCAGACCACGTGGAGTGGCCTCGCTAAGTACGGAGAGGGGTGAGAACGGGCAGTGCGTGAGGCATATGAGAACCCAGAAAGAGGAAAGTCTCGATGTGTAAAAAAGTAGAAAAGAACAATACGGTGAGGTGGATGGCCATCACTACTAGGCCAAAGCACTCTCGGGAAGAGAGGCACTAGGTGGGTGGTTTGTGACATCCCAAGTGTTGAAGGTTGATTTCAAGCGCAGAGAAAAAAGAGGAGACGGAGAATGGCCTATTACCACGGCCTTTTTCTCCTTTTTGGTCTTTTTGTCTTTTTTTCTTTTTTTTATCATCATGTATTCGTTGTTATTTAGGGTATAAGAACTTGTATATAGTGGTAGCTATGGCATAAAGAATACGCATTCCTCCTTCCGACCACCCCGACCATATCACCAGGACCCTCAGGGATAGGCCTAAGCGCGCCTCTCGCCCCAAAGAAAACCCCCTCTCTACATCGCAGGTCAGGTCCGAGAATAGGAGCAGCCTAAATAAGAGGAAAGCAGGAAAACATAGGTAGGTAACCAACTGGAATATCGCGGAAAAAATAAAAGAAAAACAAGAACCATAGAGCCTACAACAACCTGAGCTAGATATACGCGCTAGTAGCAGAAAAGCATAGAAGTCATCCCTGAACGCAATACGAGCGAGGAAATAATCTGCCACTGGGTGGGAGGCAGGAGAGGGTGGGGCAGGAGGGTGCAAGCTGAGGAATGGTATAGCAGAAGGGTGCAAGCCGATGATGGCGACAGAACAGGGCGGAAAGCCAAAGCGACCATGTCAACTCTCTGAAATCGTGTTCCTGTTCTTCTAGGCGGTCCACAGTGGCAGAAGGCAAGCGTTTTACCTGGTCTCTCCCGTAGTCCCTTGTTCTCTGAGAGATAGCGTCACTTAGTGGATGAGATACTATCGCTGAAATCGACCACGGGGAGGAACAAGATCCACCTGTGGGCCTGTTGAAGAGTTCTCGTATACCGCAAACTGTGTTTCCAGCCATCTGAAGCATAAGAAGTGAATGGTCGCTGACCCTGTGCAGGGGCCTCCTTAAGCGAGGAGACGGTCAAGAACGGGCAGCGTGAACGGCATACAAGCACCTGGAGGAAGGAAAGCGCTGACGCGTAGAAATGGGAAGGAGGGTAGTGAGGAGAGGATGCAAATAGCTGTCGGTCTTAGCCCAAGGACAGCATGGGAGGAGAGGGGGGTTGGTTAGTTCGTGAACTCCCAGCATTGAGGGTTGAATTCAAGTGCGAGGAAAATAGAGGAGACAGAGGATTGCCTGTCTACGCAGCCTCTTTTTTTTTTTTTCCTCATTGTCACTTGTATTCAGTGTTTAAGGTACACCATCCGCATATAGCACTAGCTATGTCAGACACATACACGTCCTCCGCTACACCAGTGCCCAAGAGCCACAAGAAAAAGAGTCAAAGAACACGTACAGAAAGGCAAATGGGCAGACAGGATCGAAACGTCCGGAACATGAAACACCCTACCCAAACTCGGTGCACTTGAAAAAACGCCCCCAACCCGCAACTTGTAGTATATAAAAAGTGTAAGGACTGTAAAGTAAAGCCACACAAGCCCATCAGAACAAAAGAAACTCCACAACCAGATAGTGGTCTAACACCATAGCAGGAGCCACCCAAAATAGTCTTAACCCTGTTGATCATTGCCACCTGTAACAGAGGACGTCTACGGCTAAGAAACATACCCGGCAAAGTCGAAGGGAACCGTAGAGAGAAAAGAGCTCTCTCTGAGGAAAACTGAAAGCGGGGCCGGACACAAGGTCTACTGCCATCCAGGCCGTGAAGCCCTGTGGTGATGCCTAAACAGCATGGAGGTAAGATGGTGTAGCAGCAGGGTGCAATTCAAGCGAGCGTGTAGCTGTACTGTGCAAGCCAATCCAACCACCAGAACAGGACGGAAAACAAAACGTGCCCGCGTCAACTCTCCGTAATCTTGTTAGTATCTTCCTAGGCGGTCGCCAGAGGGGGAAGGCAAGCGTTGAGGGTTGATATCAAGGGCGAGGAAAATAGATGAGACGGAGGATAGCCTATCTGCTCGGCCTTATTCTTCTTTTTTCCTTTTTTTCCTTTTTCTTTTTTTTCGTCATCAAATTTATTCTGTGTTCAAGGTACACTATCTGTATGTAGCGCGGGCTACGGCAGACACATAAACCTCCCCGGCTACGCCAGCCCGAAGCAGCCAGAAGGAAAATAGTCAACGAATACCACCGGAAAGGCACACTGGCAGACAGGACTGCAACCACTAGAACATGAAACCCGTCGCCCAAACCCCACCTAGTTAACAAAGCCCCCAGCCCTGCAACTTGTGGAATACACAAACTGCAAAGACTGTAAAGGAACGCCACCAAAGCCTATCAGAAGACAAGAAACCCCACTTCCCGACAGTTGTCTAACCCGATAGCGAGAGCCACCCTAAGTGGTCTTAACCCGGCCCATTAGTGCTACCTAGGGCGAACACTAGTCTGCTGCTAAGGGATATACGAGGCAAAGTGGAAGGAGAACCGTGGAGAGACAAATCCCGGCCGTGGAAAATAAAACCAGTGGCAGGGCGCTGGGACTAGTAACATCCAAACTGAAAAGCCCGGTGGTGACCGCCGAACAGTGTCGAGGTAAGGTGGTGTAGGCGTAGGGTGCAAGCCGAGTGAAGGTGTAGCAGTAGGGTACAAACCAAGCCAACCATCAGGTCAGGACGGAAACCGAAGGCGACCCAGTCGACTGTTGGAAATCGTCTTTAATTGTTTCTTGGTGGTCCCCAGAGGTACAAGGCAAGCGATCTTACCGCGTCTCTCCTTTAGTCACTTGCTCTACGAGAGATAGCGTCACTTAGTGGATGGGATACCTCCGCTTAACCAGACCGTGGCGAGGCATAAGATCGACCTTTTCGGCTGGTTGAGAAGTTCCCGTGCACGGTAAACCATGTTCCTATCCATCTGAAGCAAGGGAAGGGAACGCTAGATGACCATGTGGAGGGGCCGCAATAACAGAGGAGAGAAGCGGGAACGGGAGCGCGAAAGGCATACCGGAACCTAGAGGAAGGAAAGACTCGTCGTGCAAAAAGGCAGAGGAAGACAGGGGAGTATGATGTGAATATCTGTCACTCCTAGGCCGCAGCCATCGTGGGAGGAAAGGGGAGGGGTGGATGGTTTGTGAGATCCCAAGCGTTGAGAATTGATTTCAAGCGTGAGGAAAATAGAGGAGGCGGTGGATGGCCTATCTACTCCGCCTTCGTTTTTCTCTTTGGTTTTTTTTCTTTTTTTATCAGCATGTATTGGTTCTTCTTTAGGGTACAAGAACCTGCATGCAGTGCCAGCTATGGTATAAAAAATTCCAATTCCTCATTCAGCCAGGCCCGATTGTAACGACAGGACCCTCGGATATTGGCGTAACCGCACACGTGGCCCCAAAGAGAATCCCATCCCTGACTCGCAAGCGAACTGAGAGAATATGAGAAGGTTAATGAAGCACAAGTAGGAAATCATCGGAAAGTAACCACAATGAATATCACCGAAAAAGAACAAAAGAAAAACCACGTTATGGATCCACCAACAACCGTCTCAGGTATACGTGCTTGCAGGAGAAACCGTAGAAGTTGTGCAGGAATGCGACGCAACTAATAAAATAGGCCACCTGTGGGGGCCGGCACCGGAGGGTGGAGCAGTAGGGTGCAAGCCCAGTATGGGTGTAGCAATCGGGTGCAAGCTGAGTATGGATGTAGCAGTAGGCTGCAAGCCAATCCAACCACCAGAACCGGGCAGAAACCCAAAGCGACCGTATCAACTCTCGGTACTCGTGTTGTTGTCGCACTTGGCCGTCCCCGGCGGCAGAAGGCAACCATTTTACTCCATCTCTCATGTAGTCACTTGTTCTCCCAGAGATAGCGTTACTAAGTTGATTGGATACCCCTGCTTAAGCCAACGGCAGGAACAGGCAAGACCGACCCACGGTCCTGTTGAGTACTGCTCGCCTACTGCAAACTGTGGTCCTAGCTGTCTCAAGCAAGAGAGGCGGACAGTTGCAGACCGCCAGGATGGGCCTGGCTAAGCGTAGAAGGAAGCGACAACTGGCAGCGTGAAAGGCGTACCAGCACGCGGAGGAATGAAAGCGCTGATGTCTAGAAAGTGTGGAAGAGGGCAGTGAGGGGAGGAGGGCAATGGCCATCACTCCGGGGTGGCAGGCATCGTGGGAGGAGAGGGTGGGTGGATGTTTCATGAAGTACAAGCACAGAGGGTTGATTTCAAGGACGAGGAAAAGAGAGGAGACGGAGGATCGCCTATCTACTAGGCCTTTTTTTTCTTTTTTCTTTTTTTTTCATCTTCATGTATTCATAGTCATTTAGGGTACAAGAACTTGCATGCAGCGCGAGCTATGGCATAAACAATCCCCATTCCTCATTTCTGACTGGCCCGACCGTATCCCCAGGACCCTCTGGTATGGGCCTAAGCACACATCTCGCCCCAAAGAAAAACCTGTCCCTACCTGACAAGCAAACTCAGAGAATAGGAGAAGCCTAACTAAGAAGAAAGCAGGAAAATATAGGAATGTAACCGCCTGGAACATCTCAAGAAAAACAAAAGAAAAACCGCAGCAAAACAAATCCAACAACAACCACGCCAGGTATACGCGCTGGCAGCAGAAACTGTAGAGGTTATCCCGGAATGCGACGTAACGGAGAAAATGGGCCACCTGTGGGGGAGAGGCAGGTGAGGATGGTACAGTAGGGTGCAAGCCGAGGGAGGGTGTAGCAGTAGGGTGCAAGCCGATCCAACTGACAGAACAGGCCGGAAACCGAACACGACCGCGTGAACTCTCGGTAATCGTGTTCGTGTCTGACTAGGCGGTCCCCAGTGGTCGAAGGCAAGCGTGTCACCGCGTGTCTCCAGTAGTCCCGGGCTCTCAGAGAGATAGCGTCACTTAGTGGATGGGATACCACAGCTTAAACCAACTCTGGGGAGGAGCAAGATCGACCCTTGGGCCTGGAGAAGAGTTCTCGCGTACCGCAAACTGTGTTCCCACCCGTCTGAAGCATGGGAACTGAACGATCGCCGACCGTGTGGAGGGGCCACGCTAAGCGAGGAGAGAGGCAGGCACGGGAAGCGCGAGAGGCATACCGGCACCCAGAGGAAGGAAAGCCCTGACAACCTGAGAAAGCAGAAGTGGGCAGTGAGAGGAGGGGGCAAATGGCCGCCACTCCTAGGCCGCAGCCATCGTGTAAGGAGAGGGGGCGTGGATGGTTCGTGAACTCCAAGCGTTGAGGGTTGATTTCAAGCGCGCGGAAAATAGACGAGACGGATGATGGCCTATCTACTAGGCCATTTTTTATTTTTTTATTTTTACTTTTTTTTATCTTCAATTTTATTCTGTGTTTAAGGTACACCGTCTGTATGCTGCGCTAGCTATGACCGACGCAAGAAACCTCCACCCCTACTCCCGCCCGAATCAGCCAGAAGAAAAACCGTCACGAAGTCAATCAACATCAGAGACCAGGTGTCCAGCCCGTGGGCGCCACGACTTGAACGCGGAAGGGTCTCGCCTAGTGCCGCCAACTCCAACACCCCGCGCAGTCGAAAAAACTCCCCCGCCCCACGACTTGTAGTATACACAAATGGTAAAGACTGTAAAAGAAAGCCACCCAAGCCCATCAGAACAAAAGAAGCCCCTGTACCCAACAGTGCCCAAATATAAAAAAGAGTACCCGCGGCATTGCTGGGAGGATCGGTGTCGTCCAGGCCGAGTGAGCCTGGTGGAGACGCCCGGGGGGCGCTGAGGTAAGATAGTTTAGCAGTAGGGTGCCAGCCGCGCGAGGGTGTAGCAGTAGGGTGCAAGCCGATCCAACCGTCAGGTCAGGAAGGAAACCAAACGCAACCGTGTCAACTATCGGTAATCGTGTTCGTGTCTCTCTAGGCGGTCCCCAGGGGGCAAGGCAAGTGTTTTACCGCGTCCCTCATGTAGTCCCTTGTTCTACGAGAGATAGCGTCACTTAGTGAATGGGATACCACCGCTTAAGCCGACCGTGGGGAGGAGCGAGATCGACCCGAGGGCCTGTTGAGGAGTTCTCGCGTACCGCAAACCGTGTTCCCAGCCGTCTGAAGCATGGGAAG
>JACCEG010000005.1:584535-781493 GCA_014065205.1 Tuber brumale
AGGGTGTAGCAGTAGGGTGCAAGCCGATCCAACCGACGGGGCAGGAAGGAAACCGAACGCGACCGTGTCAACTCTCGGTAATCGTGTTCGTGTCTTGCTAGGCGGTCTCCAACAAGAGTAGTCCCAACTTGAACCGTAAGACTAGGAGGGTATGGCCACATCTCCAAGCGAGACAGGCACCGAAGTTACTAGCCGAGGCGTTCCCCCAGGGTGCTCGTGCACACAGGGAGACAGGCGTCCACGCCTATCTACTAGGCCAGAATTGCCTCCTTATATAGTTACGCTTCACGCCCTTTTGTCTCACTCCTCCAGTCACGCGCCACATATGACTCACAACCTGTCAGTTGTATCAAAACATCATAAACTAATCATATGACCAAAAGTGGTCCCCTGCAAGAAACCAATTACCTCCAATCAGGTCATGTGAGAAACCTAACATAAACTAGTCATATGACGAAGGTGGTCACATGCGCGAAACCCATGACCTCTAATGAGGTCATGTGCGAAGCACAACATACCTATGACTCATAACTATGAGTCATGTGAAAACCTTTTCCTCGTTAAGCCACCTGCAGGACATTAGCTCCTTTCTATACTAGCTCGAGTCCCTTGGAGCTTAGAATCTCTCATTGTGGATGTGGTCTGCAAACCTCCTGCGGCGTTAGGAGCTGTCGGTTGCCACACTCCAGAATCCGCGAACTTCATCGATGATGGCTCTTCATTTGAACCTTTCGATCCATACGGCTTAGTCTGATTGTACTATCTTTTAGTTGCAGGAGGCGCGAACTATTTCTATCCCCTTGTTGCTCCTTCGATCGTCCTCTAGGATCTCTTTTCCTGCTTTTCCAGGCACAGGATAGTTTCCTCCTGCCCTTTTGTTTCCTTTTCTAGCCGATCATTTTCTGGCTGCAACTTCTCGCGTGTTCCGTTCAGTTCTTCCTAGGACATAAAAGCTTCTGTATCGTCACCCTCCTTAGTCTCTGTCATCAGAACTTTTTGGTTTGCCTATTTGGCTTCCTATTGTCGCCTTCAATGGCAGGAGCAGTATCTGCACATGCAGTTCTGCCATGAAATCTTGTAGTCTGAGGGGCCAGTGGGCGGAGGTTGTGCTTGTATTGTCCATTCAGGTTGGATCACAGTGGTGGGTGGTGACTGTTTTGTTGCCGACCTCCTACTAGGGAAGAGGTTGCTGCCTTGTTGTCTATCTAGGTACATAGTGCACGCTTTGTCTGTACATGTCGTCCAGTGATAAACCACATGGTTTCTTTCGTTGCCACTGACCACCTTGGCCCACTCGGGCTCGATAGTCTTCTGCTCTTCCCCCTTGTTGACTCTAACTGCTTGTCCAGCTGCAGCCTGCTTGGCTGCATCCAGTGTAGTGCTGGTGGGGCGACCCACGAGGTCGCAGCCTTCCTGAATGTCCTCGACGCACAGCTGATGGCTTCCGAGGGTAGTGTTGGTGGCAGAGGTTGAGCGTATCTTGAGTGTTTGCAAAATTGGTAGCTGGGTACCACTCTTGATCTTGTTCCGAAGAAGAACTGATCCACTTAGCGTGGTATTGAAAGTTACTGTGGTATAAGCGAGAGTCGGGTATTGGGTTGAGTAGGTCTTTGGGCTCTCCCCTCTAGTTCGATAAGCCGGCGAGGTGTGATTGTCTGTGCGGGGAGCTTATTGTCTTGATAAAGTTCCAAAAGTGAGATGTCGAATGTGTTGAGTATCTTCATGGACAGGTGATGGTCGAGTTCACGTGCGCATTTCTCAATCCTTTCAAATATCTTGAATGGTCTCATTTTCCAGTAGTTCAACCTCATGAATGTTCTTGTCATTCACATGGTCCTTGGTAGTAGCCACACCTTGTCTCCTGGTTGTTGGTGTGAATCGGGCTTTGCGTGTAAAACCTAGTTTTCTTTGTAACTTAGTTACGCAGTCGTCATTTTGGCGAGCAGGGTATCGTGTGATTGACTCTTGTCTTCTTTATCCGTTATCAGTCCCCTGGTCGTATGACCTATGGCCTGATATTCTGGGTCGCCACTGGTGTTTACGTAGAAGTGTATTGCCTTAATAGTTTCTTGGTTTCAGTTGTTATATGCAAACTCTGCTATGGGTTGTAATTGGTCCCGGTTGTTATGCTGATAGTTCATATAGGCACGTAGATATTTTTCCAACATGCCGCTCGTTCGTTCAGTCTGCGCATCCATCTGATGGGTGGAAGGCCGCAGAAAGATTTAGCATGATCCCCAGTGGTTCCGTTATCTGTTTCCAAATTCTTAACGTAAATATGAATCCTCAATCGGTGATGATGTCTGTCCGTAGTCCATGAAGATGAAATATTTCTTTGATAAATGTTGTTGCGAACTGCAGTATCGTCATATCCATTTGTGTTGGTATGAAATGACTCATTTTGGTCAGGCGATCCACCATGACCATACTTGAGTCATATCCGTTGGCCTTCTGTAAATAAGTTATGAAATCCATACATATGGATAGCCATGGTTTCTCGCTGCCTCATTGGATTTTAACAGTGCATATTATACGTGTCACGCCACAGTTGTCCTTTGGCAAATGTTGCACTTCTTGACGTATCGTTTGCCTAATTGCCTTAATCCTGGGCAGTAGTATTTCTACATAAGCAGCTCCGTTGTTTTAGCCATTGCTCCTGGTCCCACCCGTTCGTCATCGCGGTGTTCCTTGATAAGGTTTGGCCTTATCTTTTCGTCTTCTTGTATCCATATCTTTCCGTCGTACACAAGGTAGTGATCTTTCCATTCACACCGGCCTAAGGCTACCCTTTTCTTTCTTTATCTTCTTTTTCCAGGCTTACGCTTATTGCGTAAAATTCCACTTCTTCTTCCCTTGCTTTTCGTCGTTCTTCGTCATCCGTGTCCTGTATTACCGTTGATTCCATAGATTCGCAGCAAGCTTTTGGAAGGAGAACACGATTCTTCTGCGCGGATTCTTGCACCCTCTTTGTCTTGTAGTTTGTTGCTTGCTATCCTAGTTAAGGTACTGGGTTTTCAACCTTCTTTTCCTTGTAGGTATTGGATTGTCAAGTTGTATTTGCTTAGGCTTTGCAGCTATCAGATTTGCCTATCGTTGAGTGCCTTCATTATGATGAAGAGAGCTAGGTTCTTTCGATCTGCGAGAACTCTGACCTGTTGGTCATTGTTCTCTATGTACCTTCTCTATTCCTGGAGTGCTTGAACTATGTCTCATAGGTCTTTGTTGGCCCCATCGTAGTTGCATTCGGCTGGTGTGATAGTCTTTGATCGATAGCACATCGGGCGCCATTTCCCATCTTGGCATTTCCGTGATAGGATCCCGTGCAAACATGTTTTGATGTGTGCCTCTCGCTGGTTACTTATTTCGGTGCATCGAAATGCACCAGTAGAGGTGGCGTTGTGAGTTTGCTGCATATGTCGTCATATCTTTTCTCCTCCTTTGCTCCCCATCCCCATTTGACATCCTTTTGGGCTAGGTTAAATAAGGGTTTCTCCGTTCTGTTAACCCCTCCGATAAATCTGCAGTAAAGCTTGTCCAATTCCCAAAAGCATAGGATCGCTGTCTTGTGGTTGGGGTTCGCCCAGTCCCATATAGCGTGTGTTTTGACTGGGTCTACTGGAACTTCAGTTCCGTTGATGATAAATCCCAGGTACGCGATTTCTTTTTCCGGGAACTCGTCTTTTGATGGCTCGATCTTTATGCCCGATTTCTGAATCTCATTCATGATGTTGTTGAGGTCTTTTCGGTCTCGTTCCCGGTTTTCCAAATATATGAGTACATCCTCTAGGTAGACAATGCAGCATATATTCAGGAACTTGTTGAGTACCTGGTTGATCCATAGTTGGACTAATGGCGGCGCATTGGTCAGGCTCAACGGCATAACCAAATGCTCGTACATCCCATGTCTTGTTCAAAAGTTGACTTCCATTCGTTGCCTTTCTTTATGCGTATCTTGTGACATGGGTCTTTGCTTGCAAGTTTGGAGAAGTATCGCGCTGCCCTTAATCAATCCAGAGCCTCTGCGCTTGATGGTAGTGGGTATCGATCGTTCTGCATTACCGAGTTGAGTGCTCTGCAGTACACTTATAATCTCATTTGTCCCTCTTTCTTTTTCAAGAATAATATTCGTGTTAGTGCCGCAGCGAACGAGTATCGTATCCATCCCCTTTTCCTATTCTGCTGAATATATCCTCGCAGTTCTTCCAATTCCTGTTCCCCCTGGAATCAAGTCGCCAGTAGGGAATCTTTTTCTTTTCTTTGGTCTTTTTGTCTTTTTTGACGTGGATTTTGTGATTCACTCCTTGTCTTCTTAGGGGTGGTTGATCGACTTCTTTTTCACAGAACAGATTCGTCAACTAGTTGCCTTCATGTGGTATTATATCGTACCACTCCTTGTCCATTGGTTGCTATCTTTGTCATATTGACCGTTCGATGCTGGCTTTGATTTGTGCCAATGTCAGCTTTTCTTCTCCTGGATTCCATTTAAGGATTTCTGTAAGGTCTGCTCTCTTGTAATATTGTCCGAATGACAGGTCTGACATTTCTCAAATGTGTGCTGATTCCTCTTTGGTGGTCTTTGCGCTATCTATGCTACCGTAGCCTTTTATTCTTCTTGTGTTGTCATGCAGTTCTAATATTTCATGCATCTCTGCTTCACTGTTCTTGACGATGATGAAGTGTACTATCTGATCTCATTGTCGGATTTCTTGCTACATATCCTTCAAGTTGGCTAGGACCTCCTGGATTTCTCTCATATCGACAGCGTCGATGACCCCGGCATTGGTAATGAGTCGTTTATTAACTGTCAATCCGCTGCGTTGTGCTATCTGTCGATACGTACTAGGAGGTAATCCTATGGCTATTCCAGTGGATATCCTTTCTTGACCCCTTGCTTGGATCGCCTTGTATTGGTCGGCATATAGGTGGTGACCTCCTGCTTGTCCGGAGCCCTTTGTCGGTCCCACTGCCTTCTCAAGAAACTTCTTGTATCAGATTTTCTGTTTCGCTTCTTCTCTGAGTTGGTCGAATCTTGCTTTAATGTTCCCTTCTTGTGCCTCTCTTCCTGGTGTCGTATACACCACATGCAAACTGCTGAGACATCCTGGAGTACATAGTTTGCTAGATAATGTAATCTTATTGTTATCACGATTGATTATGGGATTGTGCTGCCTTAGCTATGGAATTCCTAGGACAAGCTCCTGGTTCATGTGGTTTGATGCCTGGAAGGTCTCCACTTCCCTATAGCTGCCTATAGCCATTGGTACTTGCACTCTATGGGTTATCGGTCCCATAGTGCTGGGCTTTCCATGCGCTAGATAAACCTAGCTCTTGTTTCGCATGGGTGTCAGGAGCTACTTGTATTTGTCTCATATTTGCTGAGCGAAAAAATCTTGAGTTGCCCCTGCGTCGCTCCTTGCAGGTATTGTAATGCCTTTCCTCTACTTCTCGTATAGTATCGCTTTCATCATAATATGATCTCCTTCCTCTTCGAGTTGCAAAGTGTAGTAGTTTGCTCTGGTAATCTTTCTATCTTCGTTACCATCTGTCCTCTTTTTTCCGATGGTTTTCCTCCCTTTCTTGTCTGCCAGACAATCACCTACTGGGGACCACCCTTTTTTTCTGCTTGCTCTTACCCCATGGTCATTTCTCGCCAGTTGGTTCACTTCTGTTGTCTGCTCCAATTGTTGCCTTAGGCTGGTGTCTTTGCTTTCGGCCCGTTGTTGGCTCGATTGCGGTACTCTCTGATTTGGTGGCCTTTTTCACCATAGCGGATGCAGAGGTTTATCTCCCTCCATTTCTTGTATTCTGTATTGGATAGGTTGCGGGGTCCTCGTGTTTGCGCCTTGTTCATTTCCACTTCTTGATCAACCATGGGTCTGAAACTTCCTTCATAGGCTGGCGATCTGGTTCTGCATGTTCCACCAGTGTTCCTTTGTATAGAGGCCTTCTTTCTCCTGCCTGGCCTTTCCATTTTCAGGTTCTTTAGAATTGCTAGTGGTGTTTCCTTCTTGATGGACCATACAGCCAATTTGTCAACTGTAGTGGTCTCTGAGTCGAAATGTTGGAATTCCATCAGCAGTCACTCTGACATGCCCGCGTATAGGAATTCTGATGCCGTATTGTGGTCCAGCAGTAGCTGCGGTTGTTGGAGTTTGAATTCGTTCCTGGATTCCAGCATGCAGCAGGCCCCTAGCTGCATATTCATTATGTGGATCCGAGCCGCACCCCTTGGGTCCACCTCTCTTCAAACTGCTTTTTAATGGCTTCCTAGAATTGTTCCTACCTCCTGGATCCAATTGGTCTGTTGCCTTCCGTATGTGGGGTGAGCTATTTGCTTGGGTTTCTCTGTAGGAGACTGGAAAGGTAAACGATCTTTTACGCATCCTAGCCATCTTGCGAACCTGTTGTACGAAAGGAAACCCATAATTTGGCAATCCAGTTCCCGAGCTGGTGCCTATTCCGAATGGACGTTTCGGGTTGCTTAACCTGGGGTCAGGGTTGTCCCAACAGTCGCAAAATTTGTTCCATCTGTTGGCGGCTGAAGGCCAGCCCCTAGTCCGGTGATTGGTCTTGGTCCCGCAATTCTTTTAGCTTCGCCTTCACCACCTGACTCCTCATATATTGATTGACTTGCTGGTATCGTCGGGCTCGCAGTCTGCACGAGTTGGGAAACCATTCGTCTGAATTCCCCGGCTACCCCGGCTAGGTATAAGGATTAGTCCGAGAAGGTATAGTCCACCTTGGTATCGTCCCAGCATCGCTATAAGTGACCCTCCATAATGTTAGGATTTCTAACCGGTATCAGGTCTCTGCGACAGGCAGACTTTACCTCTCTTGTCCTCTCTCGAGATGATAGTTCTTAGACCAGCATCTACTATATGGTGGGAGAGACTCTCGTGTCTCCTGTCCTCATCGCCTATCGTATGCTATCTTCAACTCTATGCAAGTAGTTGAGTTCTGGCCTTGTAGGGAGGTATCCATAAAGAGCATCAAGGTTTTATATTTGTAAAAGCAACAAGTAATAAGTATTGAAATAACTTAGAATGAAGCGTGAAGAGCATATCTATTTTTTTCCATTACTTTTTTTCATTTTTCTGTTCCTTTTGATCATCAATTTTGTGCTGTATTCAAGGTACACTATCTACATGCTGCGCTAGCTATAGCAGACATATAAATCTCGGCCCCTACGCCAGCCCGAAAGAGCCACAAGAAAAACAGTTAAAAACCCCAACAGAAAGGAACACTGGCAGACAGGACCAAAGCCCACGAAACATGAGGCCCCCCAGCCGAACCCCGCGCAGTTGCAAAAAGTCACCGGCCCCGCAACTTGTAGTATAAACAAATGGTAACGGCTGTCAAGAAAAGCCACCCCAGCCTCTCAGGACAACAGAAACCCCACTTGCCGACAGTATTCTAACAGCGTCGCAAGAACGGCTCTAATTGGTCTTGACCTAGCGAATCCGTGCCCCCTGTGATGCAAGTTAGTCTACGGCGAATGTCATGCCCGACAAAGTGCAAGGAGAACCGAAGAGAGTAATGCCCACACTGTGGAAAACAGAACCCGTGGTGGGACACAGGGACAAGTGCCATCCAAACTGGGAAGTCCGTTGGAGACGCCCGAAGGGCATTGAGGGAAGGTCGTATAGCAGCAGGGTGCAAGGCGTGCGCGGGTGCAGCAGTAGGGCGCAAGCCAGTCCAACAATCAGGTCAGGAAGGAAACCGAACACGACCATGTAAACTATCGCTAATCCTGTTCGTGTCTTTCTGGGCGGTCCCCCACGCCACAAGGCAACCGTTTTACCGCGTCTCTCATGTAGTCCCTTGTTTTACGAGAGATGGCGTCAGTTAGTAGATGGGATATCACCGCTTAAGCCAACTGTAGTGAGGAGTGAGATCGACCCCAGGGGATGTTGAAAAGTTCTCGCGTACCGCAAACATTGTTCCCACCCGTCTGAAGCAGGGGAGTTGGACGGTGGCTGACCGTGAGAAGGCTCCTTACTAAGGGAGGAGCGAGGTGGGCACAGGCAGCGTGAAAGGCATACAGGAACCTAGATGGAGGAAAGCTCCAACGCGTAAAAAAGGGCAAGAGGGCAGTGGGAGGAACTGGGTGGTCGTCACTCCTAGGCCGAAGCCATAGTAGGGGGCGAGCGGGGGTTGGGCGGTTCATGAGATCCCAAGCGTTGAGGTTTGACTTCAAGTGCGAGCAAAATCGAGGATAGGGAGGATGGCGTATCTCCTCGCGGCCAATGGCCTCCTTATATAGTTGCCCTTCACACCCTTGTAAGTCACTTCTCGAGTCACGCACCACAGATGACTCACAACTTGTGAGTCTTATCACAACATCATAAACTAGTCATATTACCATAAGTGGTCACATGCACGAAAACCAGGACCTCTAATCAGGTAACGTGCAAAACCTAATGTAAACTAGTCATATGACGAAACTTGTCCCATGCGCGAAACCCGTGACCTCTAATGTGGTCATGTGCAAACCATAACATACCTATGACTCATAACTATGAGTCACGTGAAAACCTTTTCCTCGCTAAGCCACATTCATGACAGTGATTGGGTATTAGTAGTAGTGGACAGAGTGGTTGGTTACAGCTAGCTGATACTAACTTGAGTGAATGCTGCCGTCATTTTGACAATAGATTTAATCCGGCACCATATCTGTACTCCTTATAGAATACCGACGTCACTCGCTAGCGCTGCTGACCCCCAATGTACCCCCAGGCTTCGGAAACAGACTTTCAAAACGATGGAATTGGAACCCATTATGGCTATCCCTGGCCACCACCAGCCTAAGGGACAAGCGGAAAGAAATATTCAAGAACTAAAAACCGCATTAAGGAATGTTGTTAATGCAGGCAAGACCATCTGGCATACTTCCCTCTCTGAAGCGACAGCTTAGTCCAATGCAAGTCACTCCGGTACTATTGGAATATGCTCATACAAAGCTGTGTATAGATGAGAATACCAACTGGTCTATACCTATAAAGTGAATGTTACAATAATACCTGCATCTGATGATTATCACAATCGAAACTAGGAGATCAGAAATGTGTTATACCAAGTGTTATGGTTGGCTAGAACAAGACCAAACAGAGTGGCAGCTAAGAGCAGCAACTGAAACAAACCTGCGGAGACGCGGGAAAGGATTATGGTTTTGGGATAGCAGTTTGGGACAGAATCTGGCAGATCTCTGTAATTACTACCACATTGTTGCGGCCATTTTCCAGTACTCCAATTTCACAAACACACTCAGAGCTAAACGGTTACCATGGATACAAGGATTTACTATAGAACGAAAGCCATATTCCACAGTTTAGTACTCAGACCTTACCACCCGCAATCATGATTTTCGATTCCCAAGACTTGCATGGGCGAAACCAGCACACATTCTGATCAATGAAGAACAGGAACAGGGTGTTCACGCAGCCGTCGCTGACTAGGAACGATATGAAAAGTGAAAGTTCTTGATTAGTTGTAAAGGTTATTCAGCAAGCGAGAATAGTTGGAAAGCAGGGGAAGGATTACAACATACGATGGATTTGGTGCAGGCATGGTGGACTGATAACAGGCGCGGAGATGAGTTTCCTGCGATATTTTCTGGATTTATTCCTATCCGTTATTCTCCTACTATGGATGGCTTTGAGAGCTAGTCAGGGGTAAACGTAGTTCATAAAGGCTTTTGGGATCATGATTTGAATTCCGATTGTGATAGGGAGTATTAGGAACTTGCTGGTTATATTTTGGAATTAGGATTTCAATTTGTTTGCGTGATGTAACCCGTACAGGTTATTAGTTTAGGATTTCAGGTATCAGTTGATACTTATTGTATTTGGAAATTGTTTCAGGAAATGAGGTGTGCCTCTAGCCTGTGAGTATAGAATTTGATGCTCTATTTGTTTTATGTTTGATTTCCAGTATCAGTTTGATCCTCTATATGTTTTATGTTTAGTTTCAAGGCTAACACGTTGGAGTCTTACATGTTATGAGAACAAGCCTTCCGATTGCTTAAGAAAGTGTATTTAGGAACTGTGATTTTTCACATTACAAGAATCAGACTTCGGTAGAAACTGTTTTCGCTATACTTGTTTGAACAGGTACTTTCTTCCATTTGCTTCTAGAATCTTTAGTTTGAGACCTACCAAACATCTCCGCGACTTCAGTAGTTTCGATATAGTAAGAGGTTTATTCAACATCGTTCGCGAAAGCCGCGGGACCTTGATTCACTAGTTCCCACTTGAGGGGAGAACAAAGCTCTTTAATACTGCGATTTCCACATCTACCTAGAGGAGGTTACAGGATTAGTGTGAAGAAGCACAAAGAGAAACTGCTGTATTCGTCAAGTCTGATATAGCAACTAGGCCTGTGATTATCACGCTACAGGAACCTAGTATCAGTTACCTGCAGTCATTCACTAAAGAAAATGAACACTGTAATAACATATCAGAAGTATGGATCACAGTTCTAATATCTACTGCCCCTGTTCTAACAAAATATATAAAGCAATTTAATCCTGAATTCTTACATGTGATACTGGCAACTATGAAGTAATATACCGCTTGGAGGAGGCGGAGAGAAGCTCTTATTAAGTAGTGCAACAAATGAATAGATTACCCGCAAAGCCAGACCTGAACTACCTGTCTAATATATTATAAGCAAAGACGATTTGTAAAAACCAATGAAGTACTATACACTAAGATTGCCGAAGGATGGTACGATGCTAAGGTGGTAGGACATTTTGGAAAAGATACCATCATGGAAATTATTATAGGAGACTTCTATGAGAAAGAACTTGTGCCTTGAGTGAATGAGTATGGATACTCCTGAGATCAATGTCAACCTAACAAATCGCCAACACACTGTAAGAATGAATTATTGCAACCTTTGCAAATTGCCTACACTGTAAGAGCATCTATCTGAGTGGACTGCATCATCCAACTAGAAGAGTCGCAAGGTTGTACGCAAATTCTGGTCATAGTTGCTTGATTTACAAAAGTAGCGCAATTCATTTTGTGACAAATATTGGAGACTGCTACAGATGCCGCAAGCTCCTACTAAAAAGATGCTGGTAGACCATGTGGCCGACCAAACGAAATAGTCATGGAGACAGACTCTAAGACAGCATGAGAACTTCCCGAATACCGCTTCAAACAATTAGAAATTTGATGAAGAATGTGACAGGCATACCAGCCCTACATGGATTGAGAGACAGGATGGACGAACCAAGTGCGGGAAGGCAACTATTGAAGTTTGGACAACCGCAATCAGGAAGACTGGTATCAGCTATTACTACTAGCACGCCATTACTGTAACAACTGTACTACCACTGGTCTTGCAATGTCACCTTTCTATACGAAGAACAGATTCCCGGGACAGGTTGAGTATAAAACACAGCACCAAGCCCAAAATCCAAGAGCAACATTATACCCAGACTGGATAAAGATGATCCATTAATAAGCAAGGTGTTCATGGGAAAAGAAAGGTGAAGGAAGGGTGAACTGTGGGCATGAAAAGGCCAGACAACGACTAGACCGCAAATTCATCGACGAAGTAAGGTTAAATGTAAAGAGAAATTGCCCGCTTTAGAATTCAAAAGGGTCAAGTAGGAAGCTATGCTGTCGGTCCCAGATTTTCGAGAAAAGAAGATCGGTAGCTTGTAAGCTTAACAGATCTGACTGACAGAACATCTATTCGGTATTCTATATGGCCCTGGTAGAACCGTATTGTGAGTGAGTTTGTGCCAATGGTCAAGAAGGCATTCACGAGCTAGAATGCATTGATAGCAATCTTCAACATAAGATTAAAAAAAGTAGTAAGCGATGTGATATGCTGTGATAGGAAATGACAACACAGCTGCCATCAAGAGAAGCGTGAACTCAGTTACTATGTCAAATGGTACATGTGTTCAGAATATGAAAACATAAGTGAGAAAGCCACCGACAAGGAAAGCGCGTGAGAAGTTTGGTGAAATTTCTGCGATAAAAACCTAAACATGCCAGAAAGGGCAAAGGTAAGATGTTGCGGAAAAGGTTTTCCTACCAGGTCAAAGTAACCGGGTCAGGTGGTTTACCCTAACTACAACGAGTCTTAAAATCTATTTCCAGAAATTTCAAGGGGAATTCTAGGCAAGCCCAGGCAGACGTGGTCTCCTGTTAGGCAGATCGAAATATGCGACTAAAGGCAAAGACCTCAATATATTGTAATCGGCATACACACCTACGAATCACTGGAGCTGACACCCCCTCTGGCACCATAATGGGGCCCGCTGTTATTAGTGAGATTTTGTTAGTTGAGTCAAAAGCCCAGATTATCACATGAATGAAGCCCACTCCACAATATCATCTAAGTCGCTGCCCTCTCTTTGACCACTTACTGTTCACTGTGATAGAGGAGGGGACCTTTGGCGACACCTGACAAGTGCAGGAGAGGAATGTCCGCTGTAGGCTCCTTGAGACAACAGGCGTTAAGGTTCGGGTTTCTAATTATGGGCCACAAGTGATGTGGTACTCTTTTAAGCGACATATTTCCCGAGGTTGTTGCAGTTGTGGATTCTATGGATGACAAACCGCATCTAGCTGTACTCTTATAACATGATCTGCAGGTTGGTTGGTGCTAGTAATACTACCCCTCTATGGATGCCAGCTAACCAACGGGAGGCAAGCGCGGACAGGAATACCTAGATATGTCAAAAGCTCTAATGACTATGATACCGTGGGATTAGACTTGCACTGGGTACTAGGTGCCCCCGCAGGAAAACAGATCACTTTGTGAATGAAGAGATTATTTGAACTATACTCCAGAAGAATAGAAGTAACATAATAGTCCATGCGGACAACTAAGTTGATAACCGCATGCCGGTATAATAAATTGTCTTGCCAGTGCAGCTCCAGTATGTTTTCTGGTAACCATGAAAGTGTACAAGACGGTTCT
The DNA here is from genome assembly GCA_014065205.1 of Tuber brumale. Lineage (NCBI taxonomy): Eukaryota > Fungi > Ascomycota > Pezizomycetes > Pezizales > Tuberaceae > Tuber > Tuber brumale. The sequence continues at coordinate 597,478 of JACCEG010000005.1, forward strand.
GGGTCACACAGTGCTCACGCTTGTGAGATTGGGGACCTTTCTGTGGAAAAACCGTCGCGAAGGTTCCATATCTACAACACCGATAACTATCGATGTTTGGATTAGGAGAGTGACGTTTCGAAAGTGTTGCAGAAGATAGTAGTTGAAGCGATGATGGTTTGTACTAGAGGCTAGGTATATCAGGGATGGTTTGAGAAGATACGAGAACTGGCTATCAGGGTGCAAAATGTTTGGAGCTAAGGTTAGGCAAGGGATGGAATGGACAAATGTTACACTGGGAGGATAGTAAAACCGGCAACGGTATCAGGACCGTTTGGGAAGGCAAGAGTTAGGAAAACTCAGCCAGTAGATGAAACAGATGGAAGCGATTCATGGACACAATGTTCGGCAGAAGCATCTGGGGGTGGAGACTTGAAGACAAAACTGAAGATACAGAAAGGGCTTTCAGGTGGCTAGCTTTTGTGTATATATAGGACACCACAGGTGGTACAGAAAGAACACGAATCGCAAGGTACTCTTGCGAGATCGTAGCCCATATTATAAGAGGTTATGAGCCCAGACCGCGACTGACAATCATTCCCTTCAAATCCCTTTTGTCCAAATTTCCCCAAACCTTTTCCCTGTTTTCAACTTTCAGTTCTACCGGTCCCAATTGCAGCAAGTACTCGAGCAGCTGTGGCGGCAAGTGCGGCACCAGTCACTACTATATCAAGTCCTCCTGCGCCCCACCCATATACCTCACTCAGTCATTCAATTGAAAAGTGATATAGATCGATGGCAACAGGCAAAAGCAACTATGTCGCTATGAAGCTTCATGTACTTACGATATTGAAAGTGGAGGAACTTCCCCATGCACGTGAAAATGATCCCACTGGTGAATCGTCAACCACTAGTACCACATTTGAACGGATCAATGATCAGGTATTTACGATCATCCCTCTGAATATCTGCGACATCTAAACTGCCCATATCCAAACTGCCAGCAACGCAAAGGCGGCTTGGGATGCGCTCACTAAAGTACATCAAGGGAGAGGCTCAAATGGATGTATGGTTCTAATGCAGCGGTTATTGAGCCTTCACTTAACAGAGGGTGAGGATATGTCAGTACGCCTCAACTGCTTCTAGGAACTGTCTACCCAAGTCGCAAACCTCTCTCCAGACGGAATCGGCATTTGAGATAGCGATCTGGTATCAATGCTCACCTTCTCACTTCCCCAGTCATACTATCCACTCATAATGGCGGTCCAGTCCCAGGCCGATACCATCACCTTTGACTTTCGCGGTCGAAGGTTACTTCCACCGGCAACGCGACGCGTAGCAGGAAGCAATTGCGGTTGGGATCCCCACGTGCAACCACTCGCCGCTATGTCTGCAGGTTCTGGATTTCGCCAGTGTAGTAATCTCAGAAGAGGAACTTATCCAGTAGAAAATCGGGTCCTTTGTAGGGGTGCTTTTGGAATAGGGTGGAGAGGGTGTTCTTCGAGCGGGTTTAGGAGGCACGCAGGCAGTCGAGGAAGTGTCACTGGTCAGTCCCACTACTGTAATAAGGAAAGTCAGTGGAAAAATGAATGTCGGTAGAGGAAGAGAGACTTGCAGCAAAAAACGAGTAGAGAAAACCTAGCCTTCATGGGCGTCGATAGGCCACATGACCGAACCACCAAATGGATCATTGATTGGGGTGCATCGAGGCACCTTGCTGCAAATCATATCATATTTGAAGACTACATCAACATATTACCCACTGCGATAACCATTGGAGACGGAAAGTCAATTACCGCTATAGGACAGGGCAACATCACAATACCCACTGCTTTGGGTAGTATCCTCCTCGCCAGCGTCCTGCATGTACCAGGTATCGAAAGCAATCTAGTGAGTGTTGCTAGTATCGTGGACCAAGGATTTCATGTCCAATTTACAAAGACTACATGTGCTGTTAGTACAGTAAATACCGTACAAGGAATAGGAAAACGGCGGGGTAACATTTACTACCTAACCAGGCTACAAGAAGTAGCGTTAGCTGGAGTATCCATTGACTGTGATACAGCATCACAGGAGGTTTAGCACAGATGAGTTGGCCATCGAAGTCTGAGCGCCCAAGCTATGGAAAAGATTCAACAATGAGTAACAGCAATGGAAATTGTCACTATGGCAGATCCCGGGGGAGTGAGTGCAGTATGTAGTGCTTGTATGGAAGGAAAACAGACCAGAGACAACCTCACCAGTGAAAGAAAGAAGTGTGAAGAGCTGTTGCATACAGTGCACTCGGACATATGTGGTCCGATGGCAAAAGAGGGGCTGATGGGCAAACAGGACTTTGCAAGTCTTATCTATGAGAGATCAGGCCGAATTGCCATATCGCTATTGAAGCAGAAGTCAGTGGTTTTTGAACGGTTCCAAGAGTATCAAGTAAAGGTTGAAAGACAGACAGGGGAAAGAATAAAGCACTTGAGATCAGATGGAGGAGGAGAATGTACAGGACATTGTTTTAGGAACTATCTTGCGGAGAACGGAACAATACACAGAATGACACCACCAGATACGTCAGAGCATAATGGCATTGCTGAGCGAGGTAACCGAACTATCATGGAAATGGTTACGTGCATGCTGTTCGATGCCGGATTAGGACACAGGTTTTCGGGTTATGTGGCTCTTGCCGCTGTTCACATTATCAATTGTTTACCGCACAGTGCTCACAACAATAAAACACCTTTTGAGATATGTTTCGGAGTACTGCCCTCGATCAGCCATCTCCGAATCTTTGGTTGTACAATGTATCGTTCCATACCTGCCCCAAGATGAAGGAAACAGGACTGCAGAGCACCAAAATGTTGATTGGTAGGATATATGTAAGAGAGCGGCACAAGAGTCTATTGAGTCTAGAATGAGGAACCAAGCAGGTAGTGGTCGCAAGGAATGTTGTATTCGAGGAGCAAAGAACAGAGCACTTAACAAAAAGCTCCCCTGTGTCCGCCATTACCAAAGAAGCTCTAATCGATAGCGAAAGTAAAAGTTCTTCAGATTATCAGACCTCCAGCGAAAATGAGGGGCAACCAAGTGTGGAAAGTACCAAGTGACTCAGAAGAGCAGAATAAGAAGTGCATATTGGAGAACACCTACCCCCAATGGACCCCGATGATAGCACTATACTGGTTAATACATACGACCAACATATGATCATAGTGAGGAAGCCAGACCACTTTGGTAAAGAGAACCACATGCTAGACACGGGAGCAAGCCCAACCTCGACCATTCGCAAATCCCACAGAGTACACCAGAAACAGGGAATTTTCGGACTTCAAGCCTGGCCAACCTACATGGCCATCGTTGAAGAACCTGTTACGTTGCAGGAGGGACTACAGAGTCAGAACGCCGTAGCCTGGAAGCGGGCATGGGTGAGTGAGCTCAACCTTCTACAAAAGAATAAAACCTGGGTAGTAGAAAAGGTACCAGAAGGGCAAAACATGGTTGGGTGCCGGTGGCTTATTAAAAGAAAGAAAGAGGGAAGATTTATGGTACGGCTAGTTGCGAAAGGCTTCTCGCAGGAGCTAGGAATTGAGTTCAACGAGACGCTTACAACGGTGGCAAAGTTTACGACATTACGGGTACTATTAGCCCTCTTGCGGACAATGGTTGAGAACTTCACAGTATGGATGTAAAGACAGGGTTTCTTAATGGAACCCAAGAGGAAAAGATGTTTCTGGAATTCCCGGAAGGTATCAAGGAGGCACCAGAGCCAGGTTATGCATGCAGGTTAGTAAAAGCAATTTATGGATTACGCCAGTCACCGCGGGCCTGTTACCAAAAGATCAATTCCTTCTTCAGCAAGCACAACCTCTAGCGCAGTTCTCAAGCCCACAGCCTGTATATCAACTATGGTCGACAGATTCTGACCTTAATCTATGTTGACGCTCTTGTGGTGGAAGCGGCAGATAGTCCGGAAATCACCTGCATAAAGAATACCGTAGCAAAAGCCTTTGAGATGACAGACTTGGACGAGCTCAACATGATTCTTGGACTGGAAATCAAATGCATACGCAATCGAAGACTGCTCACCCTCAGTCAGCATGTCGATACGGATCGAATCTTGTATCGTCATGGAATGCAGGATGGATGCCCCAGCCTGACCCCACTCGATCCCAATATTCATCTGGCATCTACTACCAACAAAGACACTACTGAAAGCCAAAACGTGAACCTCGAACTCTATCAGTCAGCTGTAGGGTCATTGCTGTAAGCAATGGTTAGGACAAGACCGGATCTTGCTTACGGAGTAGGACTGGTTAGTCAATTTAACCATTCGCTGAAGCCAGAGTACTGGATCGCTGTCAAGCGAATCTTTCGGTACTTAATTGCAATTAAGACATATGCATTACACTATGTTGTTAACAATATCTGTGGTGGGTACTCGGATGCAGACTGAGGTTCTTGTGAAGATCCCAGGTCAGTAGGCAGATTTGTGTTTTTATTAAATGGAGGGGCAATATCTTGGGCGAGTAAGAAGCAGAGTTCCATAACTCTCACAAAAACCGTAGCGGAATAGATGGGCATGACACCAGCGGCAAAAGAAATCCTTTGGCTTCAAGTCCTCCGGGATGGGATCGGAGCCTTCAAGCACATACTTCCAATGTCACCTCTTCACGGTGACAACCAAGCAGCCATCGCACTCGCTCGTAACCTCGAATATCATGCTCGGACGAAGCAGATTGATATTCAATATCACTTTATGCGAGACCTGGTCGCCACTGAGAAAATCGACCTCCACTTCTGCGCTAGTACCAACATGATTGCAGATATCATGACGAAGGCGCTACCACGCCAACCCCATGACAAAACACATGCACGGCATGGGACTCATATCTACGACAGAATATGGACCTCTTCACGAGGGGGGATTTTGAAAAACCGTCGCCAAGGTTCCATATCTATAACACCGACGACTATCGATGTTTGGATTAAGAGAGTGATGTTTTAGAAAGTGTTGCAGAAGATAGTAGTTGAAGCGATGATTGTTTGCACTAGAGGCTAGGTGCATCAGAGATGTTTTGAGAAGATACAAGAACTGGCTAGCATGGTGCAAAAGGTTAGGAGCTAAGGATGGAACGGACAAATGTTACACTGGTATGATAGCAAAACAGGCAACGGTATCAGGACCGTTTGGGAAGGCGATAGTTAGGAAAACTCAGCCAGTAGATGAAACTGATAGAAGTGATTAATGGACACAATGTTCGGCAGAAGCATCACGGGGTGTGGACTTGAAGACAAAACCGAAGATACAGAAAGGGCTTTCATGTGGCTAGCTTTTGTGTATATATTGGACACATCAGGCGGTACAGAAAGAACAAGAATCCCCAGTTACTCTCGCCAGATCATAGCCCATATTATCAGACTTTCCGCATTATAACTATGCTGGTACTTTAGAGACAGGGTGGTGATACGTAGCCCTCAAACACTCAGCCGCGGGACATAAATATCACAGTACCTAACCAGTATTAAGGACAGTATGGAGCGATGGAGAAGGGATCTCATCAATCGGGAATTGTTTTCTCTTCACAAGTTTTTACGATTGCTATTGTATCGAGACAAGGATTCCTTGATAGAATCTCATATGAAAGATTTGTCCTGCTTGCCTGCGTTATACTAGAGTTCTGCATCTTGCGACAAATGGATTCGGGACAATAATGGGAGTTGAGGTCAGATAATTGTTTTCTTACATAGTGGGATAGACTTAGGCATAATCGAGTTGTGATAAATGAATATAAATCGACAAAGACTTGTTATAGAGAAGTGGTGATTGTACGAAATGCCCAGGATCAGTACAAGCGACTTGGGATAACAGCCCGCAGATATGACAGACCCCAGATGTCCTCTGTAAACGTTCAGGTTGTCATAGGTGATTCGGATGAAAATTAAAAATGTCCTAACCTACGTAGCGGCACTACAAACTGAGAAGTACTATTATGAGAGATCAGTATACAACAACAAGCAACGGTTGAGATCAGGGCATTGTGAGTATGATGGCATATTGGAGAGCAACGCAGAAGCTATTGTGACTCAGAGTGTGATGGTGTGATGGACCAAAGTAACAGTACACATGGCGGCAACTGATCATGGCACTGGGTAGTTACCATAACTATAGCCAACCATAGATAAGGATCATGACGTGAAAAGACAGGTCCCATGGACCCGATGTCAGGCCACAGCCCCAGACAGACAGGACACACTACAGTAACAGGTTAGAACTGCTGATGTGTAGGATGCGGGCGAGAGAGAGGTTGCAGCTCAGCACGCACAGGACGTATACTGGTGTCGTGACCGGTCTCCAGATGTATGAAATACATGAGAGGTGATGGCAGAGTAAGCAATGTCAGGAAGTCAGCCATAGACATTGGAGGCAGGATACTCTTTTGCCGATGCAGGATTTGTGAAGCAGGAAATGATATAACCTCTAGGCAGCTTGCCAACCAGATAGGTAGTTATGAAATTGGATTACAGTAACATGATGTAGTAATATGTAAAACAATATGAGCTGATAATTTTGGGTCATTGTTAACCTTGGCCAGATGATACAACTTCCTCCAACTGAAATCGAGAGACTATAAACGCGAATAACTAAATTGTTCAATTGGTTTACATGACAAGCAGATTTCTTGTGTGTATCATTACTTTCTTAAATATATGTTATAAAGAGCCTGCTCGTCAGATTATTGTTTTGTCTTAAACTTGCAATAACATTTTCTCTAGCCAGAAAGAGAATACTATGAACCTTTAGGAGAATATCAATTGTTGTTAGTTGACTTCACAAATGCTATGATTCCTTCCCCATCATTTACTATTACTTATACTACATATTTGAGTACATGTTACTTAGCTTTTGAACATCGAGGTACTTCTGTAAAAGATATCTTGGTCACTTAAGTGCAGTTTATCCATCTGATCCTTTATCTTGCATCGTTTAACCATTTACCAAAATACTTGCAGGCTATATATATTAAACTAATCATACCATAGACGGCTTGCACAGAGAGCAACCCAAGGATACCTTAATCCAATGTGAGGATTGGTATATGGATTATATTAGAGCAAAATTACGCAATTCCTGCAAGAAATATTTCAAACTATATCTTGCTTTTTGGATTCCACTACAACTACGCCGGTAATTTTCATGTCAAATGTAATTTGAATAGATATGCGATATTAGATGTGAAATCTTGGAACTTTATTACTTAATCTACTCCTAACAGTCACATTAATCCAGAACAGGATCCAAGATACAGTTATGATATAAGAACAAGGATCAGTAGGTATGCTTTGAAGAAGTTGGCAAAGGCAATGAAGATATAGTGTGACCGTTCAACATGCAGTATATACAAAAGACTATTATACAAAACATGAAGTGACAAAATGACGAAGAAGTCTTTGGCTATTTAAATTCAAATGATTGTAATTGTGAAAGGTGAAGAAAGTGTCCAGTTTAAAGAAATAATACAACATTATTATAATGGTAGTAAGGAGTAAAGAGAGTGGGGTTCTAAAACTGAACACTCGAGATGAGTGGATGTAGATAGAGAAACCGGTAATGAAATCCAAACCAGGCAAGAATAGCGGTCCCTACCAGTGTATTAATCTATATGTAATAGAAACTCAATTGAATACCCAACTGTGGAGTAACACGTATCGGAAATTGAGCGTTACCAGGTAGGTTTAAGTAAGGTGGAACTAACTACTAACTAGTCAGAGTTGTTGTTACAAGTAACAGTATTATAGTAGAAAATAGATGTGCACCATTAGGAATGAGGATAAATAACAGCAACTGAGCATTATCTTTCTGAACTTTTCCTTTGAGATGTATTAGCTATCCAGATATTAAGGAATGTAGGGTAGTAAGAGGTAATGTAGTGGGGAGCGTGCATAACTGGCCATGTGAGTATGATCAATATTATAAACATCTCAGAAGGTACGCCAACATAGGTGTACTAAACAATTGTCTTACTCTCAAGCAAGTTACAGATATCCTGGTGTAGTATGAAAATATTCTCCAGGGTAATATAAAACAAGATATTAGATGGAGTAGAGAACATGAATCCAATGAGCATGTTTTACGTATGGACATTATGTGAATATACGGTTAGTGGTAATATGAAATACTGTGGAGAGAAATTAACATTGGCGGTGCGGATATATCTATGAACAAGTCTAAATATGACAAAATAAGTGGCACTTGGAAGAAAGAATAGCGGGAAGTAAGAAATGAGAAGAAAGAATCTTTCTAGAAAGTGCAAATCAGAAGGGTGCAGATTATTCTAATCAGGTACACGGCAAATACTATAAGATTTGTGAATCTTCTTCATCACTACTCAAATTATATTGTGCTGGTCAATATTAATTTCATAGACAATTAGTCCTTCCACAAGTCTTGACTTTAGTAGTAGATTCCTTAACTTATATATTTTAGTTTTCTAGTAGACCTGTTTAGGTGGAATGATGTATATAACTAGATCCAATATCAATTACAGGTTGGTTGGTTCAAATTTAGTTTACAGTAGGGGTTATTTTGTACCTTGTTTTGTGTGAATCTGAGAATGAGTTCATATATCATACGGTAAAGTTCAGCTATTATGGATGTAGATACACAGACCTCATGGTAAGGTAACACAGTACAGACTGTCATTTCATGAATACAGAGGCCATCTTCGGGGCCAGCTATAGTGTCTATCAATCATCAGCAGACTTCATTTAGTTCTATCCCGACACTTAGACATTACTTCACTCAAGATGGCTGATAGAGTCATATGAGGTAAATAATTTCATTTGCTTGCTGATTGATTGCGGAAAAAGGAACATGTCAGAACACCAGTCAAGCGGGAAGGTACTACTTGCATTGAGCCTGGTGATATCAGGTGACCATCTCCGCTACATGGTACTTGTGGCCAACATCCAACTTTCTGGACCATATGTCGCTTAGCAGAAGAAGTGACAACTACGTAGTCTGAAGATACCGGCCAAACACGATCCTGAAGCGCTACTACTGATAAAGATAAGGACGCGGGATGAGTACTGTTCACGGGAGAAGATATCAATTCAGACAAATAACGCCTCTTATTGGTGTCGTGGGATTGTCAATGGTCACAGTGGACAATAACCCCCAAGAAGGAAGTTGTCAGTCTTGAAAAAGCAAAAAGTAGGAGTCAAATCAAACTACTGTTCCATGGTATATAGGGGTTGCAGGAGGTCGTACAGTTCTATAATCCCCAGAAATGGCAACCCCCTTTTGCTGTTGACGGTGAAAGAACTCAGCTTTATCACATCCACCACTATTACTTCTTGCCTTACTGGGTATCCTTTGCATTGATAGTGTCTTTCAACCTTCTTTGCTGGCTGCGATTGCAGCTGCATTTTCAACCAGGACCGATATTTCTCTGGTTCCCATCCTACCTTTTACCACTGCAATTTTGACATATTTGTTGCATTAAGAGACATCAGTAAACATCTAGCCCTACGTATTTTACGTCACCTTGGTCTAACGAGTAGGACTCGTAAATTGTGAACCGCAACTCCTTGTACGACAACCCTCAGGACCTCGGTGCAGATCTTGCAAGCATCTGAGCCATGTCCTGCCCAAGTCATCACATGGACTCCTACTTGTTGGAACACCAAAGTGGGCCTAAACCATAGCGGTTGTGTAATGATAACCTCTGACTGGGAGAGCTTGTATTGAGATAACGTCGCATAGTCACCAGCTACATCTGAACAAGTATCTGATCTGTGGCTATAATCTCGGGTTTCCATCTGGGCTAGGAACCAGTGTTGCAATAACAGTATTGCCTCTACGCTCTATCAAGACTGCATCCCAGACCACTGCATATGTCAAGACTAAACACACATTTTTGTCCTTGTAGGATATCTTGATATGAGCACATATAATACCTGATTCATCTCATCCACTATTTACCCCATCCTGACTGACCTTGCACCCTGGGATCCTCATTATGTTTGGACTATTGGATATTTGGTTACATTCTAGCTACATTTAGCAGCGGCCAAATGATTCCACACCTCTCGCCAGCTGTACCAGCACTAGTACATTTCAACTATCTTCTTCTTACATATGATATATTACGCCTTATATTGTGGTGGCACTCGTACGTTTATGTCACCCACGTTTCTTACATACCAGGGTTATACATTCTTCATAATTCCGGTTCACTGGAGGCTAGTAAAATCAAGTATTCACTCGGTACCAATGTCCCCCATCGTGGCACACATAACCTCATAGCTCTGAAGAGAGGATCCACTAACCATAATATGGGCACAACCATAATCCTGATTAAACAACTATGCTGGCCCCACTATTGGACCTTAGTAGCTGAATGTTGTGCAGCCAAAGACTCAATCCTATCCATAGTTTGTGGCATTGGTGAGATTCTTCAATGCGTAGGCACAGGTGCTATGACAGTCAAGAGGTAACCTGGTTACAAGGGATTGCAGCTATACCTCAATATAGTGACTGGCCAGCATTGGCCAGATCCGAGGCTGGAAACTGCAAGACTCTAGTAAGCCATTTCTGGGTATAATATAATCAGGTGTACATTATGGTTGACTGCAATGGACGTTTCCTTTGCTATGCCAGGTCCCTGTTGGCCTATAGGTGCTCATACCAACTATAGTAAACAGTAGAGCTCGTATTAGGATTCTGGGAATAATACAAACCCTTTTGGATACGCAATGTAGCCCTAATCACTGCAGCTGTAAATGGCAGATTACCTCTCACGAATCGCAGCTCATGTATGTTGTTCCTGCTATTCATTTACTTGTGGTCCACTGTGGCTCGCTTAAAGGGTAGCCACTCATACGAACTGGACCTGCCTATAATATATGCCTTTTGTTAGCTTCATTAGTTAAGGACTATGAAAATATATCCTGACGAAGAAGTGGGGGCAATTGATCTAGCTTCCACTGCAAGCTATCAGCAGTAAGTGTCACACACATTTGTTGGATGCTTCATTCTTTTCAACCCGGTCTTGCGAGTTAGTACAGTAAATGTCTCAAACAGAAAGATATCTTAGTAATACTCCATTTTAGGAAGAGAGATACAGTCTAGTAGCAGAAGTAGACTGCCAGTCTTTGCTCCTCATTTGGAATTGTTTCTCAAGGAGGCAGTAGGGATGCATATTTGTAAAAGAGGAGAAAGCAGTGACTTTGTTAGACCAGCATTTTGGGAAAGAAAAGTAGAATTACGGCTAGTGGGATGGGAGGTAAAGAAAAGACATTGATCCGAAGTTGTGAGCAAGTGGCGAAAGATATTAGTGTTAGGAGACATTCAAGGGGCAGGCTAGTAGTGTGGGTATTAGCAAATGGGAATCAGGAAAGGGGTAAATGGGCACCATTGAGAGGAAAACTGAACTCAATGCCTCCCAGGCAGGATCATTGGACATCATTGATCCAAAGGAATCTAAGATTGGAAGTACATATGGAGGAGATACACAGGGATGGCAGGAGCAGGGTAAGAGAAGATGAGTAGATGGACAATGACTGGTGGGGGAGAGGACATGGAAGGTCTTATGCTTGACTGAAGCAGAGTATACACAAAGAATCCTAAAAACTATGAGGGATGTAAGGATTGCATTGAGCAAGAATATATTGCTATAAACACTCATATGGTGACTTCACTGATGGAGCATCCTGGTATTAGTATCACTATAAGTAGTCGTCTATAGATAATATAATCATTTTAAATATATCGGATAGTGATCTCTAGGGGTCTACCTTGTAATTTACTATACAAGCTTTTCTGTCGCCGATCAGAGCAGATACAATGTTATCTCTACTACCACGAAAAGAGTTTAAGTCTGATGGATAGCCCGGCCACTAGAGAACTATGATGCTAGGATGACCGCCGGAATGCATTGATGCCGAGGGCACACAATGTAAAGGATCCCGCAACCAGTGATACCAAGGTTGGGAAGAGGTACAATTAATGACAGACTCATGAATAGAGTGAAAGAGGTATGGGTGGGCATTGGTTCTTCCACATCAACTGCGAAAACAATACCACAATCCATGGAATCCAGGTTGACCCCCGTCCTGCCATACCGCCACCTGACTTTAGGTATCATACTTCAATTTGTAATAGAACCTGGGTCCCACCTCGCCTATTTCTGTGTCGGTATGATTTTCAGGAGAGCCGTGATACATCATTTCTCACCGCCCGTCAGCTTCCCATTGTGTGCATATAAGTTGCAGGATTATTAGGTGCCGTGGTTGAAATGCAAGGAGACAACATCTGCTAGCTACTGTTTGGTATTGCTGGAATATTAGAGAGATTGTTGGACACTTTTAGGAATAAAGTGGGAGTATAAGTTAGGGTTGCTTAGAGATAGTAAAGCTGAGTGAAAGATAGAGGAACCATTCAACTTTTACGATATTGGGCAGAACATTCCGGTAAGGCTTGTGAGACCAAATCCATAACGCATTATAGGGTCTTTAAATATATAACACTTTAGCTTGGAAACTTAATGATAATATCGTATCTGGGAAAACAATACTATAATGCTATAACAGTAGTAAAAGAATACAGGAAGGCAAGTCCTAGCATACCAGACTTCGAGGAGCAAGATGTAACTAATACAACTAGAACAAATATGTGAACAATATACTACTAGCACTAGCTATGAGGATACAAATCCAGCAGTAATAGTAATACAAGGAAATAGCCAACTTGGTAGTAATATGACAACTAAGACAGGATAGAGTTACCAGTTAAGTCCGGTGTACATGAGACTAACATCAAGCTAGTTATAGAAGTAAAGTACAAGTAAACGATTTCATTGCATAATAGCGGAAAAGGGAAGCAATTTCCGCAAAAGTGAATTTCCGATATCCATTACCTGCTAGGGAACCATATATCTTATCATCTTCTCACAGACTATACGGACCTATGCTTGGTAATGGTCAGGTCGTTGAGGGACATATTTCTGGCTGCTCATCACTTAAGTAAGGCGTTATATCATGGCCGCAAGAGGGGAAGGAGAATGTCATATCATTTTGCAGATTCTATTCAGCATGCCAATTGCTACTCCTACGATGAATGGCCAGCCTGTCTGGCACTGTCGTCCATGTTGGCCTACGACCTTTAGTACTAACTTTGTTGCTAATGAGATCACATGTTACCTGCTCGTCAGCATATGGGCACCCATAGAGAGCCGTTGTCATCAGCCTTGAGTCTCTGTTATTGCGCTAAGAATGCAGTACAAAATAAACCATGGCCATACAGAACCAGATCTTAGCGCACTCAGGCATACATCCTTTTACAATCTTGTATGTACATGCAGTGGAATAGTAATAGGAGTGGCACTGGAAGCAGGTGGAAACCCCACTTGCAGGGCCCGGATTACACTTAATCTAACAGCCCAGTTGGACCTGTGTATATCTCTGTTGGAATATTGTCTACGAGTTTCGATTTCATACCTACTATTGGTTTCCTATATGACCTTCACATACCTTCTGTTATACCATACTGGATATCTGAAACTGTTATCACCCTGTTGTCTCCGTACTGTTTCCTATCTATCTCCTTGCAGTGAAAGTTTCTCTCTTGTTTCTTTTCCGTTTCCTTGTTGTTTCCAAGGGACAAGACTTTAGTCCCCTTACCGGAGATTAAAATTTTGATCCACACAGGCACCGGACAAGGTGTAGATTATCTTGGATTAAGAGGGCCTTGTTATCTACTTAGAAATGATATGCGAATTCTGACCTTTCAATTGTGTGCCTAAGAAAAAGTCCTCCTGGTTGTTTATTCATCATTTCTGCGTCTATACTTTTCTCTCTTCACATTACCAAATGATTTATTTTACCTCAATCTCAACATCATGGATCACAGTTGAGCAATGGGTGTGGGAATACAGTAGATCAAATTGGATACTGGAGATATAGGGGTCGGGATAATAAACATCTTCAAACTCTAGAGAAGCTATTGGCAACCATTTTTGAGTGTTGTGTAGACACATGTTGTGTAATCATGGGAGGATCCAAACTATATGCACTATACCGAGGCACACAAGCAATCTGTTTCAAGCACTATTGTTCAGGAAAGAAATATCGTGGGTCCAACACTGGTGCCTGATGTCCTGATCTTGCTCTCGCCATCATAGGGTCACGTGCATTAGATCCGTTAGACCCCTGTCGCAAGCCCGCCGTAAGCCCTGTGCGACATGTGTTGCAACCTCTTTCTCGCGAGTGTCCTGCGCGTCACCAGTTACCACAAATTACTCAAGACAGTCCTGTCCATCTGTTGCCAGGACCTGACATCTGGTCCACTTCCCCTGTCTTTGCAGGTCCCGACACTTGCCTCTGGTTACCTTGTGTTCAGGCCAGCAACCAGCGCTATGATCGGTTGCCACCATGTGTCTCGTTCCTTTGTTCCATATCGGTCTACCTGATAACACCTTCTGATTGGCTCTGCAATATTTGTCATAGCCTCGATGCCGTCATCTCGATCGTTGCTCCTTGTTGTATCCAAACATCTCACAATGGTACTTGCTTGTTCGCGGGGCCACTACACTAGGTGAGATAATGTTGCTTTTCCTCTGAATCTCCCATGCCAGCCAGACTACATTCTGGTGACATCCGGCTGCTGTCGTACATATGCGCTGGTAATCCACGTCGTTTGTACTTGTCATGAGATTCTCAAACAATCAGTACTTCTCTATAATATTTCTTAACCTATTTACCTTTGAGTATTGCTATTCCATTATGCCTAAGCCTATTGTACTATCTAATAATATTATTATCTCCCGCAGCTCGTGTCGCCATCCTGGGCCCATTCTGATGCGGTCCTAGCTCCTGTGCCAGAGATTCGTTGTGGTACAATTGCTCGACATCTGAGCAATGATGTTAGACCAAATCTCCCTTCTGCTTTTTTCTAACCCCTTGACACCCACAACCATTAGCCACTACTGCGGGACCTCACACAACAGGGTTCATCTGTCTCTATTCTACATTTCGACAATTTGTCAGTTTATCGGCTTGAAAGTGGGTAAATTGATCTGGCTCAGGACCAGCCATTGCCGGCCTGTCTACGGGATCAGGTCGGCTAGTGCTACCATTATCCCATTGTCCGCAATACCAAACCTACCCGCATTCAGCGTCACACGCCGCTGTACAGGAAGAAAGATTGTGTAACTCTAATGGGTGTCCAGAGTTTAGTAGGTATTACATCTGTGTATTTGCCAGTCAGTAGACTCTATCCCGGAGCCAGTACTAGCGCAGCTTAAGAGAAGTACGAGTTTCCGCAGAAGACAACCCCTTCGTGCGCCATATATCTGGTCCTCACCACTCAGTACCCAAACCCAGTTATCACAACTTGTTCAGCTTCGGAAGAGTGTAGAGCTTGTACATTGTGCCCAGTGTATGTCATTGATGTTAGTTTCTTCCAATGAAAGAAGCGGGATTCCAAGTTCCGTTAGTAGCTCAACAGTAAGTAGATGAAGTATAACAGGATCTTCCAAAAGGCGGCCATCCACGGCCAGGCTACGCTAGCTATATCGTTGTGATTTCTGACATATATTCAAGGACAAGATGCTTGAGACATTGCAAAGGTCTCCCATGTCTGCCATGTCACCACGACGTCCCTGCAGGAACCTACAGGTTGAGGGGGGAACTTAGGTCCTGCCTTGGCATAAAAGATCCGGGATGTCCGCAGGAATATCAGGTGCGGAGCATAGCAGGGAATCAAGATTTGCAAGTGTCATTGGGATTGAGTGGTGTCCTCCATAGTTGCAGAGGATCTGGCTTGCGTAATTATTCATATTTGAGTCCCGCCATCAAACATTGATTTGTTCATACTGTACAAGCTTCCCATGTGGTATATTGTACGGTATGATGTCGTTAAATAGGTACACAGGATTGCGGAAGTGACCAAGCAGATGGATCTTAATCAAGGGGTATGGAGATTCTATGCAGTGTAATTACATACTTTGGTTGTGTTCGGCATCTCGATACAGCTTGTAGCCGCCTCTCGCGAGATGCTGTAAACCTAAGGTTAACAGTCCTTGTTCTGTACCCAGGTGATAACTAGTGAATCACAGTCCGGTGGCTTTAACCCAGGTTGTGGAATAGACTTCTTCCTATATTGTCACTACTAAAGTCTCCAAGATATTTGGTGGATCTCAAACTAAAGATTCTGGAAGCGGATTGAAGAAAGTAATAGTTCAACCAAGTATATTGAAAACTCTGTCTACCAAAGTCTGTTTCTTCTATTGTGAATAATAGCAGTTCTTAAATACATTTCTTTGGCTACTGGGAGCCTTGTTCTCATAACATATAGGGCTCCAAAACTGTAGCCTGGAAACCAAACACAAAATGTATAGAGTATCACACTAATACTCAAAACCAAACATCAAACGTATAGAGTATCAAAGCAATACACCAACCCAAACATAAAAGATATGGAGTATCAAACCGATACTCAAAACCAAACATAAAACATTAAGAATATCAAACCATATACTAATTGGCTGAAAGCAAACCACGTTTCCTGAAACAAATTCACAACAAAAATAGTATCAACTGATACATAAAAATCTTACCCAATAACCTGCACCGGTTACACTTCTAAAACAAGATAAAACACTTACTTGAAAATGAAACCACGAAATTCCTAATCCTCAGCTCATGATCCGAATTCAAATGAGTATCCCTAAACCCATTGTCAGCAGGGGTTATATCTGAATAGCTCTCAACGCCATCCTTAGTTGGAGAATAACACAAGGGCATAATCCCAGAAATTATAGAAGGAAACTGATCTCATGGCATGTAGTCAGTCCCCCATACCTCAACCAAATCCATTTAATGTTCCTACTCGACTACTGGTTCCGAGCTATTCTCGCTTCCCAGATATCCTTTTCATCTAAGCAAGAATTGTCCTTAGGCATATGATTCCATCTAATCGCAGACCTCGTGAACTTCCCATTCCTGTTCCTGGTTGATATGGATAGGTGCCAGTTTCACAAATACGTGTCTAATGAACTGGAAATCATCGTTGGAGTGGTAAGGTTTGACTACCGAACAGTGCAATGCTCATTTCTTTCTCCCGTACATTCTCCCATCCATGCTAGAAATGTAGTTCTGTGTATGGTCATCGAATTTGAGTACTGTAAAAGGGACTTGGTAGACTGGCTGCAATTTCCGCGATCTGCTAGATTCCACTGCAGACTGGCCATCAAAAACCATAATCTTTGGTCCAATCTTCACAGGTTTGTTAGAGTTGCTCCTCTTTGCTGCCAGTCTGTTTGATCTTGCTCTAGCCAACCACAACACTTCGTATGGCGCATTTCTGATCTCCTGGTCTCGATTGTAGTAGTCATTGTATGCGGGTACTATTGGAGAGTTGACTCTCTAGGGATCGAGTAGTTGGTATTCGCATCTATACACACCTTTGTATGCGGACATTCCAATAGTATCGGAGTGATCAGCATTGGAGTAAGCTGTCACTTCAGTGAGAGAGGTCAGCCAGTTGCTCTGGCCTGCGTTAACAATATTGCTTAATGCTGTTTTCTGTTCCCTGATTTTCATTTCCACCTGTCCATTTGTCTGTTGGTGGCCGGATGTATCCATGATGTGGTCTACTCCCATCGTATTCATGGTTTGTTTCCAAAACTGGGAGCTGAATTGGGGGTCTGGATCGCTAACACTTGACGTAGGTATTCTATCAGGCCTAAAGATATGGCGGTGTAATCAATCCCTTGTCGCTATCGCAGTAGCATTTACTGATGCTGGTATCAGCTAGCTGAAAACAACGACTCTATCAACTACCACTAATACTGAACCCAGTGTTCTAACCTTAGTGCAAGGGCCGGTGAAATTAAGCACATATCTCAAAAATATTGAGGAGGGAATGGGTAGTGAAAGGGAGTTGCCTGCGGGGAATATAGTCCTTTTCCTTTTTAGTTGATATATGTCACACTGCTGGACGTACTTTTGGGAATCCTTCCGAGTCTCCGGCCAGTAGGTGTATTCTGTTGCATAACAGAGATTTTGATTTGCACTATAGTGTCCTTTATTGTGTGTTTCCCTCATCATCAGTTCTCGTAGTATTTGTCCATTCACCCCATGTCGCTTCAGAAGGTAAAGGTAATCTTCTCCTCCTCTACTAGTGGTATTGCAGAAACCGTTACATATCCTGTAATGTTGTATCATTCGGTTTGGTGAAATGTCATTGGGATCTTTATCTAATTGGTAGTCAATGTCGTTCCTATATCCGGTGATTCTCTGTTTACTCCAAATGTTTTTCATATCATCCATTCCTTGAATGATATCCCATTCATCCACTATTGTTTCAAATACCATTTCATCCTTTTCCTTAGAAGGTGTCTCATACACTTTCTAAAGTTTATCTCTTTTGTGAGGTAGGTAGCGTGGTTCCACCAAGGGAACCTCATGCAGGTAAGTGAGATCTTCTCCAGCGAGAGGATCGTTTTAGAGATGCTCCGTGTACTCCTCGTAGAAAGATTTGGTAGAGGGGGCACTCCATCCTAAAGCCATATTTCCACGTTTGTTGATGGCATGGAAATCTAGGTGGGGGAATGCTGAATGGACTCCTCCATCACTGTGATCAACGTTGGTGTTGGGTGGGGTCACGATAAGTGGAGGACTGCTGCATGGTGAGTTGGTACGCGTCTTCGTTTTACGTTTCAATTCTTCGTTGTCAGGCCCGCAATGTACGTTGCAGAAGGCCCAATCCGTTGATGCGTGTTCAAGTTCATCCGCCCTCCTACTACTAGTATAACTACGATAGTCTCGTCAATCGCTTTGTGATTCAGTATTCCTGCAATCGCTTGAGCCTAGCTCGGCTTGCTCCAGGCCACAATTGCTGCCACTTTCTGAATCAGCGTTGATGTGGTCAATGGTGAGGTCTTCTACGCGAGATATTTCGTGTTCGATACAAGGTTTCTCGCCTGAAAGAAATGATGAAAAAGCTTGGGAGGTAGGTGAAAAGTCTTCTTGCGCGTGATTGTTTGTAGTATGTGCGTAATCATCGATCTCATCATGAAGGTGGGATAATGCATTTTGTAAATAGTTCCCTTTTCCTCATGTTTTTACCATTTTGCAGTTGTATTTCTCCATAAATCCTCTCTATTGCTGTTGCTTTTTGTGGGTGCTCTGGTTGTCTTGACGTACATCAGAGGTAGACAATCTGAGACGACAGTATACTTGCTGGCGACAAGTATATGTGAAAATGCCCTTAGTGCATCAACTATTCCTAGAGCCTCCTTGTCAGTTGTGCCATAATTCATTTGGCCATTAGACAATTTCCTGCTATGCAGCCAAGCTGGTCTGGTATTCTCGTGTGTTTTTCCTAGTTCTACCCATTCTCCTACCCCGGTGTTGGATGAAGCAGTTATTAGCCATATTGGAAGTGACGAATCATATTGCAGAGGTTTCATAACCTCTTGTTTTGTAACACTTCTCTTAACATTCTCCATAGCATGGCCTTTTGTTGGTGGTGCACACAAATTCTGCCGTTCTAGTGAGTTCCGTTAGCTCTGATGTGAAAGTTGCAATGTGTGGCAAAAACTGACTGATCTAGTTCACTATTGCTAGATATTCCTGTAACTGTTTCTTAATCTGAGGCATGGTCCATTCTTGGATCTTCGCTATATTTGCAGTTGTTGATCAGAGTCCTTCGACTTTGATAACATGGCCTGACACTTTTAGACGTCTGGCGAAGAATTCTGCCTTCTTACTGCTAGCACAGAACTGCTGTTCCTTTAACTTATTGCAAAGCATGGATACATGATTCAAATGTTCCGCCTCTTTAGCAGAAAATACGAGTATAACATCAATATAAATCGCTATGACAAGTCCTGAACAGTTGGCAAATAGGTCGAACATCATGCCTGTACATGTTCCTGCAGCATTCCTATCTTCTTGCAGGATTATGTTGCTAACGACCAATGCAAATGGTGTTTTGAAAGCATTCTTGCTCACCACCCTTGTTCCACTCTAGTTTGAAAGAAGGCATTACTAAGATTGATGTTGCTTTCATATCTTGCGTTTTCTACAGCATTCAGGATTATCCTTTAATTGAAAATAGTTCCAACATCCTCAATTGTTATCTTGTTGCTTGCCAGAGGTCTACTAGTGGCCTTATGCGTTTCTTATCCTTCCTTGCCTGAGTAAAAATTCGAGCTGCCAATGAGACTGCTTGTCGTGCAAGAATTTCCCCCGTTTTTATTTTCTCTCAGCCATATACCCAGGTCTGTTGCCTATCATCCCGGGATTGAGTAGGTGAGGAAGGAGCGATGCTCCTTTCTACGTTGCAGGTCGATCTTATGATTGATCTTCCATTGGGAGGGTAGATTTTCTGGTATTTCCACGCGAAATATTTCTCTGTGTTGGTCTATGACGTCTTCAGTGATAATCACTGCTACCGGGACCATGTCACTAGTAGGTGTGCAAATGATTGGAATATTCCCCTTTGGAAACTGCATAGCTAACTCGCCACATTTAATTTGAGCTTTATGTTGTTCCAAAAAAGGCATTGGCATTAGTGCATCATATATTGCTATGTTGGTGACCAACATGCTGGTTCGTGGTGCAATCACAATTCCTGCTAATATGGTAACAGAACATTCTTTATGACCTTCAGATCGTGATTCCTTCGTAGCGAGGTGTATCCTGATTGGTGTCTTCAATTCCGTACGTGAAATTCTGTGCATGGTCACAAAGGTAGTGCTCCCCAGGTTTGCTCCAATTCATCTAGTATTTTGCAAGATTACGCTTCCTTGCCCTCGATATGCATCCTTCTTTCCAGAGCATCATAAGGTTTGATATTTGTTGGTCTAGTAGCTACTGTGAGACTGTCTTCTGCTTCTGCCTCTACTTCCGTACCATTGATAAATACTTCTTCCACTAGTGGTTCCAGTTCCACTCTGTTGGAGGTTACTACTTTCTTTACCTTAGCCTAGCTCTTGCCTTTGCCCTAGTCATCTATGCAGGGACAGTGTCTTGCTAGATATTCTTTAGCTCTACAGGTATAACAAAGACCCTTTTCTTTTCATTTATTAGGATTGGTGTGGGGCTTGTTGTTAATATTCAGATTGTCCTTGCGTCCTTCTTGTTTGGAAGTGAATTCCTTTGCCAGCTTCACAAACCTTTTCTTCCCATAACCGGCAGTAGGTTTTAGGATGGCATATGTCCTTTCTGCATGGTGTATATCTGCCATAACAGTGTCTGTTTCGGCAGACTGCAATTCCGCTTCTTGCCGCAGCCAAGGATGCATGCTCTCAGAGAAACTGTGCAAGGAAGGTATAATCGCTTATGTTGTTTGTAGGTAGGAATGATCGGAACATCCGCAAATCAGTTGCTAGAGTTGCTATTCTCTGTTTCTTACCATTATTCACTTGCTTGATTTCAGGGAAATTGCGATAGTTATCATGCTTCTGTTTTCAAGATTGGCATCTTTCTCGTGGATATCCCACAGTGTCTTTTCTGGACATGTCTTCATTGTGGTGCTCTGCTACCTGGAAAACTGCTTCGTAACCTAGTCATTCTGTATAGAGGATCTAATAGTTTCCTCCACCAGCTTCTGTCTTTCACAACCCACTTAGACACAGATATAACTGTACTGAGGTATACCATCTATGCAATGCTTCTGGTTTGAGGTGATCTTTTTCACAAGTAAACTTACCAGTTGAAGGTACTTTGATGCTAAGTTAAGCTGTAATCACAGGGTTAGGACTGGGGGTCGGTGGTCCTAGAACCTATCATCGTGATGCTCTAGGTCCTGGTAGACCTTCTTCTAAAGCGATATCGTCGGATCCTTAATCACTATCAGAGTAATCTAAGTCATTGCTCGGTGCTTGTGGAGGTACCTGCATACCTGTAGGCTTTCTTAGGAATTCTGGGTACACTCGGCGGGTTATGGCTAGCGGTTCTGGTAGCTGTTGGGATCATTCTCCCACTCATTGTTCAGCAGTGTCTCTGGCTGACTGCTGAGCAGCTACATTGCTTGCCACAAGCTATCTTGATGGGGTCTTCATGAACGATCCTTTGGAATCCCTGGTGCGCAGTTGGGAACCTTTCTCAGGCTCATTGCCCTTACATGGTCCTGGAACGACTTCTATCCTGACACCTTGCTGGAGTTAAATAAATGTAACTTCCTCTGATAAGAAGTAACAAACGTGGGGTTAAAGTTCCTTATTCTGTGCCAAGGTGTTATCTAGTGAATCAAGGTCCGCAGGGTTTAGCCAAGGTTGTTAAATAGACTTCTTACTATATCGCGACTACGGAAGTCTCCGAGACGTTTGGTTGATCTCAAACTACAGATTCTTGCAGCGAACTGAAAGTAGTAACGGTTCAACTCCAAGTATTCAAAACTCTGTCTACGGAAGTCAACCTCTTCTAACATCAGGAATAGCAGTTCTGGAATACATTTCTCAGGTTACCTGGAGCCTTGTTTTCATAACACATGGAGGTCCAAAACAGTAGCCGTGAAACCAAATATAAAACATATAGAGTATCAAACCGATACACAAAGCCGCACATAAAACATATAGAGTATCAAACTGAAACTGAAAACTCAACATAAAACATATAGAGTATCAAGCCCGATACTCCAAATCAAACATAAAACCTATAGAGTATCAAACACTATACTATCATCCTGGATGCAAACGTCCTTTCTGGCAACAAATTCAAAAGACAAGCAGTATCAACTGATACGTGAAACCCTCAACCAGTAACCTCTATGGGTTGCCGAGCTCCGGTGCACCGTGCAGTGTGAAGGTTGCATAAGAGTAATCTACCAACCTTTGCTGCTATTATCGCTTGGTATACTGCTCATGAATATTTCCTCTGCTGAGTTGCAGTATCCTAGTTTCCGCGGAAATATTCGGTGTGGTATGAAATTAATTGAGACCTGAATTCATATAATCTAGGGTCGCAGGCATATTACCGCCATATTTTGACATCTGATAGTGGTACAGTAATGACCTGAACTATGTGAATCGAACATTGACACCTTAGAGTTGGGCACTGTTGGGAAGTTGCAAGGCAACCTTGACAACCACCTAAAGTCCACGCCCAAAGTTCCTCATAAGCTTTTGTTGCCACTATGTAACTACAGGCTAGACTTTTCTGGGGACAAAGAATCCAGTGTATGGCTCTAAAGCTTTCCACATGTTGTCAAATTCATCCCGTCACTCCTGTATTTTCCGAAACCTGAGAACCCAATCTCGCACGTGCTTCAATAGTCCTGGATAAACCGCGATGAGCAAATATGGATCGTGAATATTGGCAACAGCATTGTGTGGGAATTTTGTAAAAAACATGGCGCCTGATCATGCCAATCAGAGTATCCAAAGTTGTGTGGACAACTCCCGATGCAGATGCACACAACCCGTACAGAATTTTCTTTCCAAGGGGATCATATCTCGCTTAGTCCTGGGCTAGCTACCACATCTGGGTGTTCGATCCTAATATGACAGCAGGCACCTCTCATTCAAGGCATGGATTGGATTGTACCCCCTGTAGTGCGATATTTTCCATATGGTCTGCAATCCATATAGCCAAGACAGGAAAACAGTTGCGCACTAACCCATCTTCGCAGATAATTGGTACACTGTTACAGGCGGCCTGCTGTAAGGGGTCCAATAGAAGCTCAAATACAGCTTGTTATAGAGGGCTATTAATCTGTCTTTGGTGGTTTTTTGTGGCTGCCATGTGTCCGAATTGGGGGTGCACAGGGAATAGTGCAAGTTGGAGAACAGCCAGTGTTGCTGGTTTATTACACTTAGTGGAGGGAATATTTCCTGTTGTCATATACACAGCCCACCCCTTGTTGACACCCAGGAAGTTACTCAGGTGCGTCCCATCCGACATCACAACAATTGGAACAACAGTTTTGCCAGGAGGAAGTGTGTCCTGCACAGGTTAGCAACTGTTTCGAGCAACAGGGAGCGCGGGTAGTGTTCAATTTGTATCTGAATGTCCCATCCCTACTGCTCAGTATATATTTCAGCATATGATCTCGCGCGATGGGCAACGTATTCGCGTCGTGGGGCATCCATAAAATCAGCTACATACAGTCTCTCCTGCAGCTAGTATCGGCCACAGTTCAGTACATTATAGTTGAAGAATGGCCAAGTTCTCACTCCATTCTCCACTTGACCTGTAAACCATTGTGGATACGGGCCCAATTGATTCAAAGACCCACGGTAGTTTTCTAGTACATGCATCGTGCTGCAGCAAACATCAGGTGTGTTGTCCAGGCCGTTTGCGAAATATTCGTTGGTCCGCGTCTTAGATACATTACCTTGTATGAACCAAGATGTAAGTTTAAAATCATGTAGAGTTGCAACTTGGGCTCATAGATCCTCGCGTAGATTGTAGTGTTCTACAACCAATCATTGCACATCTCCAGTGGGTTCCCCTACACCTACATAATGATCAGGTGGGGCAGAAGGGGAAGACCAGTGGATATTGTAGATACACGCCACATCCATGTCGTGGGCCAAATCGGTATTACTTGTCTTGGCTTGGCAGCGAATTGGAGCGGCCCCTGATTTATAGTGGGAGTCTGGATGATCAATATCACGTAGCAGGTGGTCGTGGGACAATCCATTGCATTGAGAATCGTGAGGACCACTTCTGGTCCAGCATGCACTGTTTGGGTGTGTCTCTGATACGAGCCGGTGTAGGTGTATTTGCGACAATAATAGGACCATGGGGTGGGAATGGCGGGACAGAGCTCCCGCGGTGATTAAGATGGGCCGGGTTGATAGAGAGTGGTGGCACAATACTCAGGAGTATGTACAAGGAGTGTGATAGCAGGTGGTAGGGCGTTATAACAATCTCAAGCACGGCCGCTTGAGATTGTGGGCAATTTCTTTTAGATCACGGTATTTCAACTGGCGTGCCCAAGGATGTGTGACATCCTAGACGTCTCCAGATTCATTTTGAATAAATATTGACAATGTTTCAAATTTTTCCGGAGACCCAGGACTTTGTTATTTAAACTGAATTCATTACAATTGAGTCAGACATACCAGGAACCATATCCACTACAGACACACTATTCACAACATCCAAAGCACTTGCAATATTGACAGTCAGAACAAAACTGCGGAGATGGACCGAAACAAGAACACTTAGTACCTTCACATGCCAATTGTTGCAAAGGGACAGATAGTACCGCCAACGCATCTGTACCAGCTTCAACCTATTGCTCCTATGTGCGCCAATACTGTGGCCAGCGCTGGTAATCTAAAAATCAGCCACTATAAGGTGAGGCTACACTGCATCCAGGATGATCTAGCGAGACGGCCCAAAGGCATGTGGCAAAATACTGTAAAAGATGAGATGTTTGCAGAAAACTATACCAATATCAATACATTCCTGAACAAAGATGTCTGTGACATATTCCATGGCGTGAGGAGATTGTGCCAAGCCTGGGATGCTCTAGTGAGGGCGGGGGTCATTGACCTGCCCACAAGAAAGCAGATCGAGGAGGCGAGAATTGCACTTTTTGTAGAGTGTGGCAAGAGGCTCCGGAACAGTTGAATGAAAAAGCCAGCTCCTGAACGATTTCAGGGCGCGCAGACAATTGTCGCAGGGGTCATCCTTGTTGAGCAGATGTTGCTTCCTCATGGTGCCCGGACTCAATGTGGTATCAACATACTCCCAGCTCCAGCGCCAAAATATCTGCGGGCAAAGTTTCCCCCTGGTCAAAGTGGCCTTGATGATCTTGATAAGCGAAATGACCAAGATGACGAAGATGACGAAGAGGATCCAGAAAATGGGGTCCTCCATATGGCTCCTACAAATAAAAGACATCAGGTTCTGTAATCAGCCCGAAATAGTATCCCGGCTGCCATAGAGTACCCCAACGAACGCCACCTCTCTACAACTCCAATTACAAAAAGAGATTGGGTCGGGGGGCAGCCCCAAGCGGAGTCCCCGGTACCAAAGAAAACCCAATTGCCCAAGAACTTGATTCCACTGTGCAAATCATTGGACGACAGTTTCGGCCAACAGCCAGGAGAGGAGTCCCGGTCGCCGAAGCGGAGTAACATAGCCGAGACCTCCATTCAGGTGCGACAATCCAGAGACCTGGGATACTTCTAACAGCCACGAGATGAGTCCCGTCTGTCATAGAGATGACAGGCGATAGGGACCACGCAGGAGCTCCAACAATCCACCGACGCCTTGTTTAGGAAATGGCCGCGAGCGGATGACTAGCTGCTGAAGAAGACCCAGACGATGGGGACCTGTATTCACCTTGGTTAAGGAACACATGTTGGGTCAAGAAAGCAGGGGCAAAAAGTGTCCTGGATACCGCAGGGGATCCAGGTAATGGGGACTGCGACCCAGCTCGTACAACCGAAAGAAAGTCGGTTCTGTAACCTGATAGGCCAGGGCTCTGATGCCTGCAAACGTTCAAATAGGTTAATTAACTTCCCCTCAAGCAGTGATGTTTGACTTTCAACTTACTAAAAAAACTAGATTGGCATGCATTACCTGAGTGACCGTGGCCGCTGCATGTGATTTGGGATGAGCCCTCAATGCGCGGTGTTGGTATGTGGTGCGAGGAGAGGACCTTAATCCAAGCATCTCCTGACTATTCAACAATGTACTGGTGAGTACCTCATATGTCTAAAGTTCAATTTGCGGAGTTAGATTCCTCTGATATTCACAGATTGTGCACCCATATCTTGCAAGTCCTAGTACCTCACAAAAGCCTGTCCGATATCTTGGGCTCCACCGGTGTTGGGTGTGAGTTTCTTTGCCAGCACCCCAAGTAATAACTACCCCTTTGGGATTTCATCTTCATAGAAGGTTGTGAAAAAATGTGCACATCCCTGCTATCGAATCTGGTGTAGCAGGACCCATTGTATCTCTTGATATATTGTTACTGTGATCTAGCAGACTACAGGCAGGAAATACCACCACAATTGAGGCATGCTTATTTGCGCCAACGCAATATAGGCAATTTGTCTGGCGATCTGTATGACGCTCCAGATGAGTTCATTGTGTGCATTTTAGACTATATTCACAGATGCCAGTGGTGGCTGGTGATGAGAATGCTGTTGGGCCAGTTGGGCGGTGTTTGTGCAGTGGAGCTCACCTGGAGGCAAGAAAGAAAAGCGGCTCGAAGACGATTATCACAATTCAAGTTAGAGCGCGAGGTGTTTGAAATTTTCACGTATATACACCCAAGAATTACCCCTACTCCCGCATGGATTTCCAGTCTTCAGGTAGGTTCCTGAATAGTCTAAAGGCCGTGAAATTGCTCGCTAACTGTGAAGACAATTGTTGGAGTTATATCAGGCGTAGGATCATAGTGCGGCGTGGTAGAGATCTCTTAGCACCAGCAATTGGCGACTCCTCTGGGCACCAGGAGTGGGTGACCTGTTTATGTGTCGCATGCTAGTACTATCATGCCATGAGTCGCAATTGATGACATCTCTTGGCACCAGGATTAGGCAACCGCTCTTAGAGTCAGCATTGAGTGACCTGTTTACACGTGCAATGATAGTTTGGTCATACCATGAGGCACAATTAATGTCACGACATATCAGTATTGGGAACAACTGGATTATACACAGACTGTGTACAGAGACTCTAGGCATTTTATTCTGTGCACAGATTTTGCTTGACTCCTCTTTCACAGTGTGTTTGACCATAACCGGAGGCGTTCCCCTGGCCGTGGCTATCATTCCTTCCATCTGACCTATTTCCCTAGTTGCCATCTGCCTGCGTCATACCTGACACCCACGTCAGTGACTTCCTCCATCTCATACAAACCTTGTCTTTGCCCCCGACCCTCCACCACTATTATTTCCCCAGCTTTCTACATTCTCACACCTGTAACTTCCACTGAGAAGATGCAGTAAGTGTAGGGTTAACAGGCGTTGTTCTGTACCAAGGTGGTAATTAGTGAAAGACACTCCTGGGGCATTAGCCGCAGTTGGTGAATAGACATCTTATTATATCGTGACTAGTGAAGTACCCGATATGTTGGGTAGATCTCAAACAAAAGATTCTTAAAGAGAACTGAAGCCAGTAACTTTTCAACCAAGAATATGAAAACTCTGACTGCCAAAGTCCCCCTCTTCTAACGTGAACAATAGCAGTTCTTAAATACACTTTTTAGGCTACCGGAAGCCTCATTGTCATAACATATACGACTACTAAACGGCAGCCTTGCAACCAAACATCAAACATATAAAGTATCAAACCGATACACGAAACCAAACATAAAATATATAGAGTTTCAAACCGTATACTATCAGGCTAGAGGCATACCTCGTTGCCGGAAACAAATTCAAAATACAAACAGTATCAACTGATACCTGAAAATCCTAAACCAGTACCCTGTACTGGTTACAACCGCCCCGATTCTAACATCTTACTGCTTTCCCACCCCCCCTACCAATTCCAATCTCTTTCTGACTTCTCACCCCCTAATTGAAAGGTCTGTCTGCTGCCTCACCCCCCCCCCCCACAATCCCCACTCCATCTGCCTTCACGGCCCTCACAAGACTATCATTTCCCTGACTTTCCCCCTTCTTACAGCCCCAACCCCAACGTCTTTTTCACTTCTGGCGCGGCTAATTCGAACATCCTGCTGCTACCGCAACCCCTACCCATATTCACACATCTCTCCGCCTTCCCACACTCTTTGACACTATTATTTCTACGGCTTATTACCACTTCGCCATTCCCCAGTTCCCACATCTTTCGACCTTCTGACTCCCGCTGGTGCAAAGTCTGTCTCCATTTCTGCCCACCTTCCATTTTCTCGGGAACCACCTACCGCCCTCTGCCCCATGTAACAGAGGTCGATGTTGTTCTTGTGCTGCCTGATGTGCGCTCCCGCTACCAAAGAATTAGAAACATAAAAAGCCCAAGGCGTGTCCCAAGTCTCAATTGCAACTATTGAAAATACAAAGGAAAGTGGTATGGAATTATTCACTGAGAAGCGCCCCTAACAAAACTCTTTTACTTAGATATCCCGTGGCCCCTTGCGTCATGACTGGTGACAGAAAAGGGAAATGCTCCTCCTTCCCACCCTAAGAGAGCGAGGCGAGAGTGACGAAACACCGAGCTGTTCATCAGGAGAGCCAGGCTGTGAACACCTTGCTTGAACCGGCAGTGCATAACTACCTGTAAGTGAAAATTCTAGGCTCTGGTCAACAGTCAGAAAAAAACAACTAACTCTCTACCACGGGGCACAATAGCGACATAGGGTATGGCAAAGGTTGGGGTGGGTTCGTGAATCCGCGCGCCACAACAGCTCTCTACAGTGCTTAGCATGAGCAGATACTGGCCTACATGACGGCTCGCTCCTGGGACCTCTTGGGTCTGACTAACTCCCAATTGCAGTTGGTCATAGCTCAGGTGCGCTCACTGCTCCCGTTGCGGACCAAATCAAGCTAGTTACGACGAAGCACGGGGCCAGCAATGTGGAGGAGGTCCCTTATCATCTCTGGATCTTTGTCACGGACACGGCCAAGAAGCTTGGTACAACAAGAGACACTGTCAACACAGTGTAGACCTTGTTGCGGATCGAGCAGAGACACTTGAGTAAGTATACCTTTTCCTCTAGACCATATATCTCGTTACTGACACATTTTCTCGGTCACCCAATATGAGCGGTCCTCTTTGCATTTCCCGCGAACAATAGGAACCTACATCATTCGCCGCAATGGTGTGCCATTCAATGGCTGTCCATTCCTACACTACCCCTTCAGTTTCGTGGACCCTCAGGGTGACCGCGAGATTGCCTGGGTGGTCCTCAAATCACGGTGTATCAAACAGATACCCCATGCTGTCAAGGGGTAAGATGTGGAGGGGCAAATTGGGTGCTTCAGATATCTCATCGAGGGGTCAGTTCTGGGCACAAGGACTCTTTAACCTGCCTTCTATAAACCTTTGCCACCCGGCGAGCTCATCCTTTTAAATAGAGATGATGACATCAGGCTGTGGGACCTGGCCAACAATGGCAGGGACCCCCAGGACCTACTAGTCCTGCAGGTGCCTCTTGGTCCCGGGGAATATGGTGGCCAGACCTGCGACCCTCAGGACAGCAGATACCCATTCTTCTCCAGCGAGGTCTGCGATCGCTGATGGCCAGGAGGAGACAGTGGGGAGGGCACCCAACTGGATGATGTGTGAGGGGCGGAGGAGGAGGATGTGGAGGAGGTGGCGGTAGAAGTGGAGGAGGATTCTGCGGCGACATTTGCAAGGCGGCGATGTTTATAGAGGATATCAGTCGTCAAGCACAAGTTCTTTTCACTTCACCTGATGGGCGAAACTCCATCACTAATCACAGGTATACCATGACCCACTGGACGCCCACGGTGCGTCTAGAACATGTCCCACCCCCAGGCTCCGCGTCGCACGTTGACCCACCCGTCAAGCGGTAAGTTCTGCAACCCCATTTTAATTTTAGTTACCGTGGACTAGACTCAGTAACTAATCACACCAATAGGTTAGCCACAGGATGCCCGCGACCCATCCAGAACCCATCCGGGTACCAGTCTTGTTGTCGTCAGTCGACACCGTGCCTATCGACAGGTATGATCTCCTACCCAATTGAATTTTAGTTATGGTGGACTATGCTCGGCGACTATTCACACATATAGGATGACGCAGTCGATATTAGCCGCCCGTCCAGGCCCCACCCCACCTTCCCTCTTGACGCTCTCCATCGACCCACCCATCAACAGTTAAGTCCCGCAACCCAATTGAAATTTAGTTAAAGTGAGCTAGACTTGGTGACTGATCACAGGTATAGGATAAGGGAACCCCATTGTAATTTGGTTAAAGGGAGCTAAACTTGGCGACAGATCACACGTATAGGATAAGAGAACCCGAAGACAACGTGGCAACAACGCCCCACCTCGCTACCAGTCTCGCCGCACCGCATGATTCTGGGCCCTCGCAGCTGTCCGAATGCGCCAAGGACCAATCCATCCCGGAATT
Source organism: Tuber brumale (assembly GCA_014065205.1). Classification (NCBI taxonomy): domain Eukaryota; kingdom Fungi; phylum Ascomycota; class Pezizomycetes; order Pezizales; family Tuberaceae; genus Tuber; species Tuber brumale. The sequence continues at coordinate 628,462 of JACCEG010000005.1, forward strand.
TCTCGGTGCAAAGCCTTGGCTGGCAGACTGCCTCGCCGCCCCGATACCCTTGGCTGTGCGCTATCGTGGTCACAATGGCGCATAGGACCGTCCTCCTACCAACGACCGTCGCAGCCCCACCTCCGCCCCAATTCCGGTGTCTCTTACTCCTTACGGCACCCGAATTCTGCCCCCATCCCCACAGCTCCAATAAGTTCCAGTTCGAGGAGCGTTCCCCCATCTACCTCCTCTCAGATTCCTGGATCGGTTGCTCGGTCCCCTCTAACACTGATTGCTGGGTCGGTTACTCTGTCCCCCACGACACTGATTGCTAGGTCTGTTAGTCCGTCTCCTATGCCAGCTCTCGCTGCGTTTGATGCCACATCCCCTGCCCCTCGAGTTGCTGAGCCTAGTCCTCCATCTCCAGTGAAAGCGCTTGCTTGGTCTATTGCTCTGTCGCCTGTTACACCAATTACTAGGTCGGTTCTTACGTGCACAGTGCCTCCGGTCGCTGGCTCGGGTCCTCAGTCTCCTGCGAAACTAATTGCGGGGTCTGTTGCCACATCCCGCGCGACACCCATTGCTAGGTCTGTTACTCCGTCCCCAGTGTCTCTGATCGCCCTGTATGTTGCTTCCACCCCCCGAGCCTTCGGTTGCTAGGCATGGTACTCTGTCTCCGGCGCTAGCGATTGCTTGGTCTGTTGCTCCATCGCTCCTGACACCAATTCTAGTGCCTGTTGCGCAGTCCCCCCCGCAACGATTGCTGGGTCTGGTGGGCCTTGTGCCGCGATAACGATTGCTTGGTCTGTTGGTCCATCCCGCGCAACCTGTATGGCCAGGTTTGTGGCGCCGGCTCCCACGATAGCGTTTGCTGTATTGGATCCCTGCGTCCCACTACTCATGTCGTTGCACCGCCTGCAACCACTCTTTTTCAAGTTGCTGCTGGTGTTCCGGCGTTGCCTCTGGATGCCGCTACTGACACTGTGTCACTGCCCCAAACGACCTCCTCCCACGCTTTCCCACCCAAGCATCATCCTGCTAACTTCTCTGGTTTCCTCACCTGCGATTAGCGAAGTGACACCAAGGCTGCCCAGACCGTAATTCTGTGACCTTAATTTTGCTTCCTGTTTTTGTTTTTCCAGCTCCGAACTTTTACCTTTGCTTTTTACTCTTTCGTTTTGGTTGCATATTCGGAATAGCCCGGTGTTTTGTGTCAGGAATTTGGTTGTCACCAGTTTTCCCACCCGGTTCTTTCAGAGAGTACATGTTACTATATTAATGATACCATTGAAAATCCTCACATCGGCCTCTCGTATTCACCTCATAGCTTGTTCCAACTCCAGTGCGTAGAGCTCAGGCCAGGACATCATAGTCCTGGAGCAACACGAGTCATAGCCCCACTTGCATTAGCGCCTCACACACTTATTTGACAGACATGGGTCTAGTTGCATCCTACATCCCAAACTGGGATGGTGTCAGCCAGCGAGCTCTGTTGACAGCTAAGAGTTATTCTACAAATACACCATTCACACACTACCAGGTCTTGATTCGATATCCGGTAATTGGTTCAGATAGTTCTAATCCGGTTTCGGTTTGGCGTCTCTCTCGTTAGAAATCATGTCGCTAACCGACACCGGTGGTAGCTAGATCTTTCTAGAGGATTTTCTTTGGTGACTACCTCATTTACGACACCTACAGGAGTCATGAGCCCTACCCCAAACGTTCAAGAACATAGACTAAGGCATTAGGAACTTAATTTTCAACTTGAATCCTATACAATTAACACGCAAGCTTTGTGATACCCTGTTTTTTAGCAATGTCGTCCGTATATCTGAGTCTTTCATGCTAGAATCTTGGGTGAGTTGATAATTGGGAAAGTCTGGATTGAGAACTGAGACTTCAACAGTCACCAAGCGTGTGGTTGCAAGGAAATCTGTTGTTTCAATACTGTATGACATCTAGTGATATGGGCAACCATACCCACAACCCCAGTCCTAGTGTATAAGCCCGGATGAATCCTATTTAACACCAGAGAATGGCAGAAGGAAATAACCAGCAGCAGGCGTGGGATTTGCTTCAAATACACCCTGAATCCGGACTTACCGGGCGTTCACTAACATGTTGCACGTTGCACCAACAACATCCAACACATCCACACAGTCAACCCATTCACCGAGAAGGCAATGCAAGTAGACGTTGACACTATGTTAGATGCAACACGATGGTATCGGGAAAATCAATATCGGTATCACAACCAACCAATCACAACAGCTCTCCAAGCACAATTTCAAACCAGCCACCACCACCAGGCAGACCGCATAAACCCATACGGAATAGCATGATACGTACAGAAGTATATACAGAACCAGTAACAGAATCTAGAAGAGCACCAGATATGGATCCGGTTCATCCAAGGCATAGTAGTAGTAATGAATACCAGAACGCGCGTGCATTGGATGAAATAGAATCAGATACAGAATCTGACATGGAGGAGATTGACATAGATGATGGAAGACTATCAGGATGGACCAGTCAGTCGCAGGCAGGGAACCGAAAACGAAACCAGCACGCCACCACTCCCATTTCCACAATCTCACAATCACGACGAACTGAGCGTGCGCATCAGGTTCCTGTGCACTTTAGCAAATCATTTGGGGCCACCGGTATAGTTTGCCAACATGGCCGTTATGTGTACCCCAATCTAGATCGCGGGATGGCAGTATGAAGGCTCCCGCATCTGGTATCAGGAGGTTCAGTCCGCCTGGCAACTCCAGCATGCCTGGGCAAGATAGTTGGATAGTAAGTCCCTCACAGTGGAATCTGGTAACCGGTGATGAAAGGGCGGTAGTGGAGTTTGCTAAGTTACTCATTCTGCAGTTCACACTGTTTACGTACCCACGGTCGAATGCGGTTGCATTGACTAGCCACGTGCTCCGGATTTGGGATGCCGCTGCGGAGTTCAATGCAGATAGTGGATTCGCTGGACCTTGGGAGCTGTGCATAAATTTCTTAAGTGGACTAGGGCAGGCCTAACATGACTCTGTGTTTTCTGTGCTAACCTGGACAGATATGGCAAAAGCACGAAGGGATACCCTCGCAGTTTGAATACAATAAAAGGAACAACCTTGTACATTTATACAAGCGGCCGCATGATCCCACGGGTACGGTGGACAGTGTGGACTTTGCTTCTGGAACGCAACTGGTTTATATAGGAACTGAAGCGGTACGAGGTTCCTTCCACACTCATGACACCACAGGCATAGTAGCTACTGATAAAGGCTTTTTAACTCGACACCGAACCTGAGATATTGGTTCCTTGCATCCCAGATTCTAGAGGTGATTCATGGCTCGCAGTTCTCAGGGAAGACAATGCGCGGTATATTGTAACCGGAGTTTCGGGAGCTGATCAACTGGACCATGATCTGCTTGACGTGCAACACAATTTGTCATACACTAGGTGCATGACAATTGGAAATCAATCACCAGCCAAGGCACATCAACCCTGACCCTGGGTAGGGTTAGATTCCGCGAATCTTGTAACCCCTCCTTCGCCGCAATGCCTCTAACTTGTCCCGTAATGTGCAAGACCTTTACATGTATTAGCGAGAAACATTGACCAACGGCTCGACTTGGCTGCTAGACATCATGCTGAAAAAGGATTCATAGGACAATACCCAGTCAGATTGAGCAAGTAATTGTAGTGGAACGATAGGGTCCTGAAGGGTATCAGGATGATTGGGAAGCAATAGGTGCGGACCTCGCGAGTCTGATGCCTGACCTAGCTTTGTCGCTACTGGCAGTACGACATACTGGGCTGTGCTTGTTAAGCTTGCAGGAAGGCGGCGAACCGGGTGATCACTTGCAAGAACCGGACACCTTATATGATTGTAGCCAAATGTTGATTACACCTACACTTGCATACGTAGTATTAGATAATACCAGTTCAGAACACCCAGGGGCACCGACTGCGAGCCTGATGGCCACCAGCATGGTGAGCCCTTCTCTCTCGCAACATCTTATGTGGAGCCGGTGCGAAACTTGAGAAACAGCTATATTCCTGGAGGCGATTTGTGATGTACGGGTGGTTGAGCAGCAGTCCGTGGATAATGGGAGGCTTGCCTCAGGGAATCAGGGACGGCAGAGAGCATGCTATCATTGCCCGTAATACGAAGAATTTCTGCAATTGAGATATAATGTGATGTTTAGAAGTACGACAATGAAGACCACTGTTGAGTGCCAGTAGTTCAAAATGGGCAGTAGCCAGATGGACAGCTCTAGGCAACATACTACGTAGAAATTTGGAAACACAGCTGTCAGAGATGTCAGAGAGATAGCGGAGGATGGGAGAGGATGGGGCTAGAGCTAGTACAAGATCTGGATGGAGTCTGGAATATTTCGCCAGGGGTGCAAGGAGATCCTTGCCGAGTCACGGTGTCTAATCACGGGTACACAATGTGTGCACGATGTGAATGTCAAATCTGGAGAGGTCAGGTATCCTGGGTAAATAGCGCGATGAGGTCACCTGTGGGTAGTGAGAATCTGGGCATAGATATTATACTCCACGCGCCGTATGAATGGAAGATTTAGCATCGCGTGGGCTGAATCTCTGCTTGCTTGGAACGGAGGTTATTAGGGCATAAGCGGTAAAGCGGCAGACTGTCCTACTGAAAGTGGCAGATGGAAGACTAGATCAGACATGGTCTGGACAAAACAGCAGGGCATCATATATGCTCAGGACGGAAGAGACGGGAATCAGAGGGACACAAGACACACCGGGTGCCGGAGTCTGTGTCCAGATATCGCCCGAACGTGGGACACCCAGGATCACAGATCAGGACAACGCGTCGGCCTGACATCCACTCCTGATTAACGATTCCCATAGTGCGTGTCCTGTGCATCTGACACATGGGACGCGCCCGACATGGATGAATATTTTGGCTGATGTTCGCTTTATTAGTAAGTGAAAATTTGACTTCCCCCTCCTCTTGGGAACTTTAATAAGCTATTCGTATTTCAGCCAGTGGTGCAGGAGGCACGCATGCAAACTCAGGAGATTTAGGTCCAGCCTATGTTTCAGGTGTTGGCTGCACCCATTTAAGAACATGATCGTAATATTTGTATATAGTCTGGATTTGATTGATATGCTGGTCGGTCAGGTCAATCTCTATTTCTTTGCCATTCTGGCTGCCCTCGCAGTGCTGCCCATCCACTGCATCCTCAACATCCTCACTCTACTCGGCATCGACTATATCACTGCCAACCATGGACTACTAGGCATTCTTGTCATCCTTGTACCCCTCATCATCTTTGTCAACCTAGCTATGTGGTGTACCATAGGTTATATTCGATATCGTGGGCTACATTACACATTGTAGCCTACATTCTGTGTCAGAGCATCTTGTTGGTGCAGGCCGTAATGCACTTTTGCTCTTTGCGACAGCAATACCTTGTTAATAATAAGATAATTTGGAACAATTGCTAAAGATTAAGGCGCCAGTAGACCTCTGAAACCTTTCAGCATTGTGTTACGAATAATTACAGGACAGTCCTGAATGTACGTAATAATGCGGTCTCCCATCTGTTGCCCCACAGGCATGTCTTTTGTTCCCTGCCATACACGCTCTATCACAAGAAGAGTATCATTCCCTTGTACCATTAAAGACCTGAATGATATAAGCCTGAGAGAATCCATCACAAGAGGTCAAATTGGTTTCTAACAACCGGTCTTTGATAGCATGGTGCCATACCACGTAGAGCTGTCTAGCCACATAATTCTAGGTTAAGCTATACAAGTTCTTACTAGTACAGACTTTTGGGTTACTAGCGCTTGCAGCTATAATTGGTCTAATAGTAACAATGGCTAAAAGCTGGTACACGTCTCCTGTCGCAGCTATAAGTTCTTTTAGAACAAGTGATAGGAGCATGTATTGCACGTTGGTCTGGTGTTGGTCCCCCCCCTTTGTGCAAACCGCGTTTGTTGATATTGTTAGTGTAGTGGATGTTGTGTATAGTATATTTGTTTTAGACCTTGTTTGGGCAATAATGCGATGTTGCCTCAAACATGATCAATATGGTTTAAACATCTAACTTGCCAAAGTTGAATAGACTTAGTAAGACTTAAATGAACCCGGAGTGATTCCAGACCTGGACCCTGCCGAGATATTTAGCGGGCTGGTGTTTCAAGTCGAAAATCAGATATCCAAACGTCATGGACTCAATCGGAGTGCACTGCTAGATCCAGTGCTCTGGACTCCTCATATGTCAGAGAAAAGGTTGGACATACGTGATATACCAGACCGATATGCTACTACAGAATCACAATTGGCTATATCTTGGGTTTTTCAAATTTGTCTTGTGCTGACATGTGAATCTACATACGCAAAAGCATGACTTCCACTCACACCTTATCATACAAACTAGGTTGCGAGAATACTTGGACCTCGTGCCCAGAATATCTACAAAGGATTCATTTCCCATTGGTAAATAGGCTTATAGGAATGTTATGATGGGCATCTGGGAAGTCGAGATGTGGCCGTCTGCATTTTCCGCGCATCGCAGGATCAATGTGCCACTTCGGTGAAGATTATGCTGCATACGGAACCTACTCGATTGCCTCACAACTTGGGTAACTATGACAACCATTTGCATGATGATGACTCATAATCGGACTCTGATCCAGGCGCCTGCCATCTAGATATCGCGGTTGATTGGATTCCGGACAAATCTGATACAAATTTAACGGTTTTGATCATCGTGAATTGCCCCTCTAAAGCAACAAAGTTGCCTTGTCGCGTCCCGGAAACTGTCTGAAATGTGAACGCATTCCACAACGAATGAAGCCGTCTCTGGGAAGTAAAATATGTGAACAATTGATCTTATGTGCACTTGCAACATAAGATCAAAGTTCGTGCAAGGTTAGATATTAAAAGTGCAAATAAGCAAATACTTTTCCGCTGGCCTAGAAAAGGTTTAAGTAGCGATTTGGTATAGTTTAATGCAGAGACGTGCAAATCACCTCCACTCGCTACAGCAGTTTTGCTAGTATCTACAATTGCATGAGGCCCTAGGCACCAGTAGTGTGAAAACATTTCCCTTTTTCCACTGTGATCTTCTGCACAGTGTGAGCTATCTTGTTCCTCCAATGGCCCGTATACAATATTTGGTCTACCACAGGTGATGAAAATATAATCCAGTAGAGGGAGCAGATATTGGTACATGCATACAACAGACTGATGGTAGGAACATTCATGTACCATGCCAGGAGTGGATGTACCGGGTATAACAGAAGCACAGCTATCCACTGCGAGGAAATACTTCCCGCTGTCCCAACAGGTGTTCTGATTATTGGAATGTTGGACCTAATGCATCTCAACAACTTCCCTTGTTAAAAGAAGGTACGCCCTCTGTACAGAATGATTGGAAATGTTGCCAGGACCACCCGTAACCCACCTGGCTACATGGCCATTCTGTCCATGTCGTGTTTGTCCATCCTACCCATGATACGGCAGTCTACTTCTTCACATGAACCACGAAGTCAAATGAACCCAGAACGATTACCGGCTGTATGTGAGCTACTATGGCAGCCACTACTAGAGGCCCTTATTGACAACATCGCAATTGACTTTACAGATCAAGCAATAGCGATCTGATTCGCTATGTTGTCATGGCAAATTGCTGAAAACATACACAACATTGCACTAAATGCGTAAGATAAAATGATTCTCCCACACGCGAGTTAAGTCAAGATAGTTGCGGATTTCACACAAGAGCCACTTATGGAGCCAGAGAGTACGGGAGAGTCATAGGCCAGTAAAAGTAAAGCCCGGGTGGTAGGAAGCACTTGGCCCTGCGCCACGTCTGCATCACATATATGACTCTAAATATTGTTATTAGGTACAATGCTTTTCACTAACTACCCCATATCTTGTCTTTTGTACTGTACCAGCCAGATTTACTGTATACAGTTTATATCGCAATGTTCCCGGACTTGATCCTGTGAGCTACAGGATTCTCAAGAAACTCAACGGCTTGCCAGCATTTGAGGATTGGTGGAAAGGGTTACCGCAGTACCGTGGATTCTTTGTACATATCAAAGTATACTACAATGTTACGCAGAGGTGTAGAAAGAATATGCGGAACATAGAACATGGTAATTTGCGAATTCTCACTATGCCGTTTGGACAGACGTATAGTAGGCAATACTAACCCCCAAATGTGCACTTGCTTATATTTGTTATTACTCTATCTCAGTGTCAAGACATAGTACCTTAGTCACCGATTTGAGACAGTAGTTTAGAGGGATCTTTATCTTAATGGGTTTCACATGATGATTGATATCCAGTTGCAGTTCAGAATGTCCAAACTGAGGCAGGCAAAGATTTAAGACCACTAAAGTAACTTACAAGAATGGAGAATGCCACGTAAGCAATCCTAGACTAAATCCAAGTGGGATCGTGTGTACCTAGAGTAGCAGGGCGAAGACATAGACAAACTAATTCAATTGCTGGCAGAGCAGTACATTTCCAACTGTACGAATATACATCTCCTTCATTACATTTACGATCAGGTATACTATTTTGACAACCGTCTACAGTCTATCACTCCGTTCTCCTAGTTCACTCTTGACGAGATAATAAAGTATACATAAAAATGGTCCAAGAAAAGGTGATGCTGGGCATCAGATGCGCCGGAGTTATGGCTGTAGGCATGAGACACTAAGCTGGCTTTTGAAAATGCCTGACATGAAAAATTAAGGAGCTGATGTCCCTCCTGCTTGGCAAGATCCCATTTACCAAGCAAGTATTGTGTCCATTTTACCCATCTTGTGTCCCAAAAAGCGGAGATGATATTGAGATATTATGGAGGTCCGTGACTGGTGTAAGACCTAGGCGCTCAAGGTAGTGAATATCGTGGTTCAATTCAGTTACCATAGCCAGATAGACTAGCCCTTTGATTGTTTCTGCAAGGAACCTCTTGGAATGCTTTTATATGTCGCAATTAACCGCTGAATGGGACATAATACTGCTGTTTTAAGAGCTGCTGAAAAGCAATGTTCATGATATCCACATAGCGTGAGAAAATGTTATGAAAGTCAATTGAAATTGTAATGATATATCCTTTGTTCGCTTACTACTAAAGCTAGCTTGATGTTAGTTTCACCTACTTATGACTTACCAGATAGTGGTTATCTTTCCTATTAGTTATATTACGACCTGGTTGGATATTCCATTGCTTTGCTATTACTACTGGACTAGTATATTGGTAGTGATCACTAGTTGTAGCTTGTTTGAATTTCCTTACATGTTTGGTTAGTTGTACACAGTGGCTTTAAGTCCTCTGGTTTGGCACTTTGCGTCTTTTTATCTTTAGCAATGATGATAAGTATGATATATTATCTCTTTACATAGGACGGTATAGTTATGTTTCTGAGCTACTATTTTGAATTCAAAGATACTACAATATCTTGAACATTCAATCTCGCAAGCTTAACAGGAAAGGCTTTCTAAATATATTACCCGTGGAATGGTCATGGTATCTCGCCTTTAACTTTACAATTCTTGATGAACTTGCACCAACCATTCTCCTTTCATCCTCACAGTGTTCAGGAATCCCTCCAAGATTCTTGTGATACTTCTTAGTACTTTGCTTTTTGTGACCATTCCTTATGTACAACTTTGATCTTTAGCATCGGGCTGATCACCCTTCGTCCACACCACCTGTACTACTATGCAAGTATTCCTCCCTGTTGCCAAGCTATTCTTGCGCATCTTCTGGTGACAATAACTCAACCTGCCAAGCCACAATTTCATTTCCCAGAGGCTATAAAGCCTGCTTTACCAAGAGTCATACATCGTCGCTAGTCTCTACCCAAAAACCACTTCGGGACACACCGATTTAACTCCTACACGTACCCTAGTAGCAGGTAATACTTGATCAGAAGAAGATGAAGACTACGAAGAATACCAGGACACAACGGACACAGACAGGGAGGAATATACTAAGGTAGACATGAAAGAGCCCCCAACATCACTAGAGTAACCGAAGTTCCCGCGGACTCCGCTAAGAGTAAACCAAATCTACACTCAGAGCCACTAGGGAATGTAGGAGCCGAACACACCGGAAGATCAGTACACAGACATTGACTACTAGCGAGTTCAAGTAAACCTCCACCACAAAGTCCGGCCAGACTAAATCTACAAAAATCTACCCTGAAGGAAGTAAAGCCACCGCCTCCTCCTGACCCCTGAAGTTCCTGCACAATTCCACCATCTGCAGGGCAGCATATGTCAGATATGTCAGTGACTCTAGAAGGAAGCAAGCTCCAAAAGTTGGTTGCATTATTCATGCTCACAGGAGTAGGAAAAGACTTAGACCTACTACTAATTCACTTCCTGTTCCACTGTGTCCACCAGTACAACGGTAGCTGTTGTATTTCTGATAACATGCTGGAAGACTTAGAGTACTACGCAACATATTGCAGAGATAACTCCCTTCATAATTTCAGTGAAGGCGAGCACAGCAGCTGACCACTCACTCTCACTGGGTTAAATACTGAATTGGAATCTGAGTGCATAACATCTACCTTTACCACTACCATTGATTAAAAGTGGCTGGGGGTTACACCAAGAGTTAATGGAAAAAGTAGGCCCGTAATCGTTACCCAGATAATACAGGGAAACCTGGGAGACCCTCTACTCCACAGAGCAATTTCAGACTACTCGGCTAAGCAGACACTTCACGATACCTGGGATATTAAACTGTAGAGAGAATTCTACTTGCGGATTGCTCCCGCCACCTCCTTGAAAACCTGGTCTGAAGAGCTCCATAATGCCTTCTCGTTATACAAAATACTGGATTATATGGAGGTAAGAGCCAGGCCAGTAATGCAGTGTCAAATGGAGTATCCCAGCAAAACTGTAAGTGCCACCAACATTCAAAGTGGTTGATTTCCAATAAGACTAGATGACATCGAAAGGCAACTTACATTTACAAGGAAAGCTGCAAGTGGCAAGAAGGGTGCATTTAAGGTGCAGAATTTGGCAACAATACTGACAGAAAACAGGTTTGAGAAAATACAGAAAAATGGAGAGCACCATGCCAACCACCAGTTTGGAAAGGGTGGACAAGGAGGAAAAACACAATCAACAAATTGATGCGCCTACCACACCTCTGATGATCGCTCTGGAAAACAAACAAAGAACAGCATGCTCAAGTTAAATGATATGCAACATACAAACAGAGGGTCATCGATCCTCAAAGTATCCATCATCGTCTAAGGCTATTGAGCCAAGGCTATCTTTGATAATGAAACTATAGGAGACAAACTGATCTCGAACAAACTGGTCACTACTTTCCAGATCCCTACCAAGAATCTTGAATCACGCATCAACCCAAAAATATCGCTCAAGGGATCTCCTTCAACAATAAATCATTTCATCTAACTCGTGATCCAAATAGGACTGCAAAGTAGCATAATCACCGAAGTGCTAATCTGCTCCACCGACCACTATGATATCTTCGCAGGAATACCCTGAATCAGAACCCATATAGCCATCATCGATTGCTGACCGCACCTCATTGCCTTCCCGGACAAAGATATTAACCTTGGCCACAATAAATGCCACAATGCACAATTCCAAACTATGACAGATGTTGACACCTCAGACTTCAATCATGTGTTTATGGCACATTCCCTGTAATTGAAAATGACGCAACTACCGCCGTCGCGGGAGGTAAACCCAGATATTCCCATCTGCAATACCATCTCTGATTCAAAACCTGCGGGATTCTCAGTACTGGACAAGGTCCCACCTCGTTACTACCCAATAGTCACAGACTGGAGAAGCAAGGAAATCGTGTAACCTCCTGACTGGTACAGCTCAGTTAACATGGTCCCCGAATTCAACCCGCATGGCGAAATAAGTCTACTAGTAGACCTAGTTCCAAGAAATGATATCTTGATTAAGGACCTTGATAGAATCTCAAATCAAGCTATGATTATAAGAAATGTGGCCCTAGGCAAGTTCCTCTCATCCATTGACCTTTCCAACTGGTATTTCCTAGTCCCAGTTCACATGGATGAAGATAAATACCATACTATCAGGACTGCGTGGGTTCCTTAGCATTCCAGGTAATCCTGCAAGGCAATAACCATGAACCTACTGCTGTAATGCGAGTAATACAGTACATACTTCTTGGGCTAATGGGAAGGTCTGTGCAGGTATACAGGGACGATATTACAATTCAGTCTGAAAGCTACTCAAACTATATCCAGCACGTACCAGAAGTGTATAAGAGACTGGAGAAATACCAAATCTGGGCACAGACACAAAAAAGTAACTTCGGAGCTACAGAACAAGCACTAGTAGCAGACATGAGTGATGACTGCGCAATTCACGCAGATCCTGAAAAAAATTGCCTCAATTCAACCATGGCCCATACCAAAAAACCTTACTTAATACCAGACTTTTAATAAAGTTGTGATATACCACTAGCAAATCCATTCCGATTTCGCAACTGCTTCCCCACCTCTTTCAGATCCAACATCTATAGAAGAATGTCAATAGACACCAATATATAAAGAGGAGTTTCAACAGGTTAAGTGCCAAGCCAATGACACCATTATGCTGTGAGCGATCAAGTATAGTATTCACGAAACTATATCTCATGACCAATGCTACCAACATGGGAGCATGAGTGTTGTGAGGACAGTGAGCCCTCTTGAGACTGCACACCCCACTGCATTTTACCATGGAAAATTCACCACAACTTATCAGCACTATCGTGTCATTGAGCTGGAATAGTTGGCAATTAGGGACCCCTTGGTGATATTCTATCAGATACCTTATAGCATACAACCTTGGACTGTAATTGATAGCATATCGATCAACTACTGTCTTTCTCAAACCAACCTTCAAGTCTGGTAGACAAGCTAGCCCGGGTTCTTACAGTGCAGTGATTTCCAGATTATGTAAAGACTAGGCAAAGACAACAAATCGGTGGTTGCTCTATCCAGAATCAATGAAGAGATAATGGCAGAAAGGTACCACACTTTACTAGATCTCAGCAGATGGAAAACTGAAAGCAAAGCAAGATCAGACATGTGCACACCACAATACAGTACCTAGAACATAGGAGTACTCACAAAGAAACCTTCTCTGCCCCAGATACCTTCCAGGTCCTTAACCTCAACTAAAATACAGCATGTGCCCCATCCCCGTGGCCCCCTCAGAACCCCATGTTGAATGCAGATGTTGACAACGTTGTGGTCATTCAGAACATCATCCAGAACGTGGAAGAAAACGACCACGGTAGTTCTTTCAAATCTGCACTGGACCCCTGTGCGGATGCCGTGCAGAAGTCCACCTATCTGATACAAAACTATGAAATCCAAACCGCAGGGGATGAAGACCATTCCTCTAAAATCCTGCAAAAGTAGTAGGAAATGCAGGCCCTCTTTCCTCGTACTAAAGCATAGCTTCAGGATCTTAGTTCAGGAGTTCAAAATACTTCAGAACCTGTGTTCTAGTCCCCGAATATCGATGCTATTCAAGACAGCCCCTGATGATTAAGGAAATGTATTGGATGATAGGAATCCTATGTCCTTCCATTCTGCGGATATGGAGACACTACCTACTGATTTGTTACATCATACACGTCTCGTGAACTTACAAATCCTCTCAACAACTCTAGCCACAATGCTATGCACATGACCAACTGCAACTAGCTTGAATGTCGTGTACATATTACTAGCATAGACTCAGGCTCCCACTCTTCCAGACTTCTAGAGATTCTCATGCCACTACTCCCATACTCAGAATCATGCTACATAATACCTAGCTCAGTTAAACGAACTGCCGGCCACTCTTGACCTATCCCACCAGTCTTCAGCTATGATGATGAGCACCCAGTTTTCAGCCCTACCATGGGTAGCCAAACCATCCCCCACTGTTGCAATAAAGCCAGAGACACCCAAACTATTGATTGGCCTACCCCGGTTACAGGTATTGAGTATGATGACCACTCCCATGATCAACTAGCCAAAGCACATGATGTGCTCACATTGCATCTGGTCTACAATATTAAAGTAGAATAGTATACTGTCATCAAGAAAGTAACCATCTGAGATCCAATATTTGATGAAGTATTGAGAAACAACGACCATCCTGACTAGACTCTATATGATGGCATCCTTGTCAAAATATGGGAGGAAGACAGTCTTGACAGTCGCTCTATTCTCTGTCCAGCTAACACGGATGGAGTTAGCATGAGAACTGAGAGAGCTTTCTATACTCCAGAACAAAAGGAACACATGGGGTAATTTAAATGCTGCAAGTACGTCAGCGGGCACTTCTTTTAGCGCGAAATGCGAAGACTTTATCATGACTATGTCCCGTGGTACCACTTGGACCAACTGAACACACCACCTACCTGAGTACTAATAGAATCAGTTACTCCCCTACCTGTCTGAACATAATGCTTTTCCTCTCGTACAATGCAGTTTGCAAGACACTTCACTACTGATGACAAGCTCGAACAGAGTCCCATTTTCAACTGTCATTTCAGCGGGTTCACATATCTACTTCTTTTCTGCAAGGACATGGCTCAACCTGTGACATTCCAGCGGCTTGTTGAGCGAGGATTCTTAATCCGCAGGTTCCTGGCTCTGAATTTCGCCCCTTGAGACACTTAATTCACCTGATACTTGGGGACCTAACTGATGGCAAATCTTGTGATCGACCACGATATCCCTACCCCCTTTCACCACTAAACCAATAGTCAAACAGGCGCAGGAATCAGAATGCTTGACCACTAGCCGCGAAACTACGTGGGACCTTGAGGGGCTAAGGAACTGGCCACCATCCCTATCTTTAAACAGTAGTCAACGCCACCCCTCGGGATATTACAGAACTCACCCCCACCAAGATTACCGTAGAGAAAACTATGATACTACTGCCTAGCTTAAAACCACTCCCTACCAGAATCGCTGCACTGGACGAGATTGCATCACTGATCATGCGGAAGCAAAGCAAAAATAACCAGCTGGAAGAAGATGTCCCAACAAAGCCACAACATACCGGACTACCACTACCAAAGATAGGTGAAAAGGAAAACAACTTATCATCGGCGGCGAGATGGAGGACATCCACCAGTCTACGCCCTATATTGAGCAGATAGGAGTAGACGATGACTTTGTTCGACCTTAGCTGGAACCACTCACGGTCAACTAGTGCCTAAGCCAATACAACAGGAACAAACTCAACTGTCGCCCTATTGTGGACAGCCGGCACTCTTTGATACAGGGCAGCCACATGTAGAGCGACCACATACCAGATATCTTTGCAGTTTCTGCCCTGATACCACCTCTGCCTGATGAGTCCATCACTAGCGATGCAGATAGCCACCTGGCAGGAGAAGTTGAAAAGATATGAAAAGAATATATATTGAAGTGAAAGTATTGATTCACAGTGCATTGGTGCTGTTATGATGAAATTAACCAACATAGGTACCACGGGACTATGGCAATGGCATCAGTATGTATATCCATTCACCGGGGTTTGACCACTACTGTAACCAGTACAGGTTACCGGTTCAAGATTTTAGGTGTCAGTTGATATTGATTGTGTTTTGAAATAGTTGGAGGAAATGACATGTGCCTCTAGCTAGAGAGTATAGAGTTTGATACTCGATATGTTTTATGATTGGTTTCAAGTATGGCTTTGATATTCTATATGTTTTATGTTTGGTTACGACTATTGGTTTGATACTATACAAGTTTTATGTTTGGGTTCAAGTATTGGTTTGATAGTCTATATGTTTTATATTAGGTTTCCAGTATAGGGTTGATACTCTATATGTTTTATGTTTGGTTTCAAGGCTACCCTTTTGGAGTCTTAGATGCTATGAGAACAAGGCTTCCGGTAGCCAGAGAAAGTGTATTTAAGAACTGCGATTCTGCTGGTTAGAAGAAGCAGACTTCAACCAATATAGTTTTCCATATCCTTAGTTGAACCGTAACTCTCTTCCATTCGGTTCCAGAATCTTTAATTTGAGATAGACCAAACATCCAAGAGACTTCAGTGGTTGTGATATAGTAACAGGTGTATTTAAGAACCAGCGCTTAATGCCTGCTGACCTTGATTCGCTTGTTACCACTTTAATACGGAAGAAAGCCCGTTAACCCTATGATTATTGTATGTCCTGTGAGGCAGCTACAATTTTTTTACCTTCAGCAAGTTATCAAGATAGAAGGTGTCATGGGACTAAGGAAGTGCTAGGCCCCTGAGCAAGGTTCCCAGAAGCACACCAGGGATTCAAAAAATGGTTCACGAAGACACAGGCAAAAGAGTAAGCAGCAAGTGACACAGCTGCTCCCCAGTTAGCTACAGACGCGGCTGAACAATCAGTGCGAGAATCATCACAACAACCACTAGAACAACCAACCACTACCACCGGCGAGTACCCGAATGTCCAAGAAACCCTACAGGCATGCAGGTAGTGATAGCACAACCAAGGAACGATCCCGATAGCTACCACAATGATAAAGAATCAAACAGCTTGCCCTGCGAAGCAGGACCCTCGGGCCCTGGAGCCATAGCCCCAGAGGTTCAATCACCATGGACACTTAGGCTTAACCCACTTGGTATAGCTAAACTCAAAATCATAGTACCTTCACCTAAAAAGTTCACAGGTAAAGGAGATGACTTCAAACCAGAAGCGTTTGACTGCTAGTATAACTCAGTATAGTTATATCTGTGCCTAAATGGAGTACGGACTAGTGACACGGGAGGATGAAACTACTGTATCCTGTATACTCAAGTACGAGCTCCACAAGCATGTTTCCCAGAAGCTGAACAATGCGGTGAAGACATGACCAGAGAAGATGTTGCTGGACTCCTTCAAGAAGAACTGCTATCTTCGAAACAGAAGCCTAATACCTCTCCCAAGTTCCATGAAATCAAGCAAGTGTATAATGCCGAGATATAGACAATATCAACTATAGCAACCGATTTGCTGATGTTCTGATCACGCCTACCTGCAAACACCATCAGCGCTTAGGCTTTTATTCTATAGTTCTTTATGACCATGCATCCTAGACTATGACTAGAAATGGAATTACAGCAGGCTGAAACAGACACCGTTATCGAAGTTATGCAAAGTGTGGAAAGATTTGAAGCTATCCTGAAAAGTACTGGCACTTTTAGGAAGGCAAGATGCGAGAAACCAGCAAAAGAATTCAGTTCTCAACAAGATGGACGGAAGGACAATCTAAAACCAAACATCAAGTCCGATAACAAGGCTAAGAAAAGAAAAGAAAATGGTCTTTACTATACCTGTGGAGGTCCAGGACATCTGGCAAGAGACTACTCCAGCAAAGATGACAAAGGCAAAGGCAAGGGCAAAGCGAAGGTGAAAAATGAAGTCACCTCGAACAGAGTTGAACAGGAAATCCAAACCAAATAAGTGTTTATCAACAGAAGTAAAATAGAAGAGGAAGAAGAAGACATCCTCACGAGGGCAGCTGGACCAACAAACATCAAACATGATGATGCTCGCGAAGGAACGAGGTACATCAATAGCAAAGTTGACAGATTCCCGCTTGATACCCGATGAATAAGCGCAAACATGGGTAGCGCCAGCTTGGGGACCAAACGTGGGATTCCGTGTCATGATTGGAAGACACCGATCCGAATATACCTGGCCATGAAATGATCACAATCTGAAGGTTATAAAGAATGTTCAGACCACTTATCACCACGAAAGGTAAGTGCATCATGAGCCCAGGTGTTTGTCGGTAATCTAGCAAAGTATGATGTACTAATAGGAATGCCATTCCTCAAAAAATAGCAAGCTCAGATTGAATGAGGCAACTCATTTATCATGTTTCCCCACCAGAATGTTCCAATTGTTGGTACACTTACTAGTTGCATGATCCAAGTAGCCGTGATTAGCAGGGTGGATGTCACGAACCAACACCCAGAAATGTTTCCAAAGGAAATACTGCAAGATTTACAACCTTTGAGAGGGATCAATCGCGAGATAAACCTACAACCCAGAAAGGAGAACTGCCTGTGACCTACTTACTCAACACCAGAACAATGCGCACTACATATGCGCATATGCCTGAGAGAAAAAGACAAAGTCAGAATAATCACGCCACAAGCAGTTTCAGCAGTAGCACCTTGGTTTGCACAAGAAAACAAAGACAAGTAATCAATGAGTCTATTAGTGGACCTTGCGGCTAGGAATGATATTACAATTAAAGACATTAAACCTATTCCAAGCCTAACGATGATCCTAAATGACCTAGCAAGAGCAAGATACTTCAGCAAAATTAATCTTAGTGATGCCTATTTGCAAACAGAGTGGACCCTCAGGATATAAGCAAAAATGAGTACAAAATACTATTTGGATGTTTCGTCAACAAGGTTATGCTATAAGGAGATATGAATGCTAACAAGACCTTCATGTATATAATCTCCAATTGATCAACCCCCGACTTAGGATATTTTATGTGGGCGTATATTGATGATATACTCATCTTTTGAGCTACAAAGTCTGAACATTTGGAACACATATCCGTGATTTTCTGCAAGCTAAACGAGGCCCAATTCTATGCAAGTAGAAAGAAATCAGAATTCTTTGCCACTAGGATAGAAGTGTTAGGCCATGTTATCAATGATGAGGGACTCGCAACAGCACTAGAAAACCTAGCGAAGCTCGATGAATAGACTACGCCACAGACCAAGAAACAGCTCCTGGAATTTCTCGGAACTGGCAACTACATCAGCCAGTTTTCACTGCACATTGCAACCATTACATCATTATTAAAGGAACTCACGGGCATTGCAAAGTTTGTTTGGACCCCCAAGTGAGACCATGACATGGAGAATGTTATGAGAAGTGTTTCAAAATACTAGGTTATGAAACCCTTACAATATGATTTGTCACTTGCAATATGGCTAATAACCGATGCATCTAACACAGGGTTAGGAGAATTGGTAAGACAAGGAGAAACTCCAGAGAATGCTAGACCAGCTTTGCTCCTGGCCAGCAAATTCTCTAACTCTCAAATGAATTATAGCACAACCGACCAGGAAGCTCTAGCTATAGTGGATACACTGATGGCATTCTGTCACATACTTGCAGGAAGCAAGTTTCCTACTGTCACAAATCACCTAGCTCTGGCATACATCGAGACCCACAGAACAACTGCAAAAAACCAAGTGCGATGGAGAGGCTTCATCCGGAAATACAATACCGAAATAGTATACAGTCCAACGAAAGTGGACTTATTTAACTGATGAATTATCCCGTCTTTTTGACGAGACTAATGATTGCGCTCTTACTGCAAAAGGTCCTACAGAAGAAGACGCTTTACCTGCTTCGTAACCTATTTGATCATGTCTTGCTTGGGAAGGATCTGCTATGGAACACATAATGTCTTGATTCGCAGTCCTCAATTTGGAACACGTCGTCGCTGATGCAGACACTGGATGGACCTGCAGCCTGGAGTAAGCACACGTAGACACAAGCGATTATAGAAATCGAGAGGCTCGAAACAATGGGAGAGATTATCGCAGGAATACCAGTAGAAGGAGGCAGGAGCAAACTTGAACATACATCAATGCATGGGGCATGCTGCGATATACGTTTCGGTCCTGACCACGAAGAACTGAAACCTAAAACAAGGACCTACACCCTCTCCACCTGCATCAGCCTGCTGGTTATTGAAACTCCTCCCAACACCAATGATGATCATGGCAATGGCGATACCTATTCATCACGCCCCCACCTGGATATCAGCGCTATTCAGGAGCTCATCACAAAGGTATTAAGATTTGGCTCCACACCTACCAAAGGTTACTATGCTGAGTACCATCAGTATCGTCAAAACGAGCCCCTGTATGGAGGACCTCTAACATACCTGAATGAGGTTCCAGTGGTGGAACTACCTTTCCTACCTCTCTAGAAACGTCAACGTGATAAGGGTTATGAGACATCAGATGTGGGCGCGGAGGTAGCAGTATTAGCAAGAGTGGGGGATGAAAGGGATATCATTCAAGGCGTGGATGATATGAAAAACATTTGGAGGAAACAGTTGATCAAGGGATATAGGAATGACTCTATCTACCTGCTGTCCAAGGATTCCAACAACACTTCACGCAGTAAAATGATACAACATTACATTATACGTAATGGTCTACTCTAGACCACTACAAGAGGAGAAGAAGCTTGCCTTTATGTTCCAAAGGGTCATAGGGTGAATCGAGAAAGGATAAGTGAAGTGTTCACAAAGGAGATACATAATAAAGGTTACCCTAGTGCGGATTAAAACCTACAGTATGTAATGGAATACATCTCCTGGCTGGAGACGAGGAAGGATGTCAAAGGCTATATCCAGCAATGTGACATATGTCAACACAAGTGGGAAAGGACTACATTACCCACTGGCCACACCCTTTCGCTTCCCTTTGCCTCTGAGATAGGTTCAAGCTACACTATCAATTTCACCGGTCTTTTCATGAAGCTGAGAGGACATACTTCAGTATTGGTGGCAGTGGATAGAGCGGTGGATTGCAGCTGGCTGATACCATTATCAGTGGATGCTACTGCAATTTTGACAATGGAATTGCTCCGACACCACATCTTTATGACTCATGGAATACCTACATCGCTTGTTAGCGATGCTGACCACCTATTCACGTTTCAGTTTTGGAAATAGACTTTCAAAACAATGGGAGAAGAACACATTATGGCTACACTTAGCCATTACCAGACCAATGAACAAGCGGAAAGAAACATTCGTGAACTGAAAACAACATTACGGAATATTGTTAATGCATGCAAGACTAATTGGCTTACCTTCATCCCTGAAGTGACAGCTTACCCCAATGCAGGTCACTCAGATACTATTGGAATGTCCCCACAAAAAGTTGATTATGGACAAGAATACCAAGAACATGATACCTATAAAGTGAATGCTACAATAGTACCCACCCTCGATGATTGATACAAATGATGCCAGAAGACCAGAAATGTCGCATACCAACCATTATGGTTGGCTAGAGCTAGATAAATCAGAGTGGGAGCTAAGTGGTGTAACTCAGACAAACCTGTTGACATTGGGGAAAGGATCATGGTTTTTGGTGACCAGTTTACGATGGAATCTGGCAGATCTTGGAAATTACTACCATGATGGCGAGGACCTCTTACATTACTTGTGTTCACTGTACATACAAAGAACTACACCCTAGAATTGATGCGATGATGTACCAGGGGAAGAAAGGAGTCTTCAACTATTCCGTAGTCTAACCTTAACACCCCACCCATGATTTTCAGTTTCCAGGATGGACATTTGCCAAGCCCGCACGCATCCTTATCAATAAAGAACACGAATGGGAAGTTTAATTAGTCGGGGATTACCGGGAATGCGAAGGAAAAGGACAATTCTTTATCTGTTGGAAAAGATATCCCGCAAGCGGGAATAGTTGAGAACAGATAGAAGGATTGGAACATGCGATGGATTTAGTTCAAGCATGGTAGACAGATAATATGCCTGGAGATGAGTTTTCCAGTGCTTTCTTTCGGTTTGTTCCTATGTGATATTCTCCTGTTAAGCATGGCTTCGCGAGCTATTCAGATGTACCTACCTTTAGTAAAGGTTTTCGGGATCCATATTTGAATTCTGACTATGATAGGAAGTATTCAGGACTTATTATATATTGAAATAAGTGTTTTATTTTGCTTTCGGGGTCTAAGCGGTACAGGTTACTGGTTTAGGATTTTGGGTATCAGTTAATATAGATTTTTTTTTGAAATAGTTTCAGGAAACAAGGTGGGCCTCTAGCCAGAGAGAATAGGATTTTATACTCTATATGTTTTATATTTCGTTTCGAGTATCCGTTTGATACACTATATTTATTATGTTTTATTTCCTGTATAGCTTTGATACTCGCAATATTTGATGTTTGGTTTCCAGGTTGGCTTTGATACTCTATATGTTTTATATTTGGTTTTAAGGCTAATGCTTTGTAGCCTTATATGCCGTGAGAACAAAGCTTCTAGTAGCCGAAGAAAGTTTATTTAAGAACTGCGATTCTGCACGTTAGAAGAAGCTGACTTTGGCCGCCAGAGTTTACAATATACTTGGTTGCACAATTACTCCCTTCATCTCGCTGCAAGAATCTTTAGTTTCAGATCTACGAAATATCACGGAGACTACAGGGGTTGCGATAGAGGAAGAAGTCTATTCAACAACCTCGGCAAAAAAATCTTCGGACCATGCTTCGCTAATTGCCACTTTGGTGTAGAATGAATCCCGGTAACCCTGCAACTACCGCATCTCCGCAGTGGTGGTCACACCTTCAACTAAGCAATACTCTCCCAGTTTCTGAGGTCCTACAATGAAACACAGTCAGCTGGTACTTTTCAACAGCCAGAATACCGTCCCCTGTCGCATCAGATAGACTATCAAGGGTGCTAGACCCCAGTGCAAGATTTCAACACCTCTGAGGCAGACACTATCTTCTATCTATTACTCCTTGATAAAACAAAAATGGAAAAGTAGTGCAACTAATATGTGGATCCTGTTTGCTTTATTCATCTTCTCGGAAATATAAGAAGATCTCCTTGGTTCCCTTACTACCGAGTCTACTATGATTTCAGTTTTTGCCTACTAAGGACTTACCTCGTACCGCTTATATGTCCTACTTATTATTTTTGTAGCACGGTGAGTATTTCATTGCTTCAATATTATGACTAGATTAGTTGATCTGTCGTGATCCCTATTTTTATCCTCCTTGGATTTCATGGCTTGCTTTGTTAGGTATACCCTAGCACTTGTAGACCGCTACATTCGCACTACCATTGGTTTGCACCCTTCTCTACTATTATTCCCATCATGTATTATACCTTTGGATGGGATAGTATTGTCACTATGCCAGAGTGGCACATAGTGGACAAGGATGTTTGCACAATGATGAGGATATTGGTCATGGGGTTTCACTGGGTTTATTGTTATTTTAGGTAAATGCCCTATTCACAAGTCATGGGCACTGCGCATGAGACTCAAGTGGCTGTACACTATGTTTTGCTTACACGTACCTAGCCTCTTCAAAGGTCAGAATGGCAATGCGCATAACTGGGATGGCTTCGCTGAAGATATGGATCTCACGCCCATGACCTATTCAGAGGTGGTATGGTATTGGCTCCTTTGACTTGAGAGGTCCTTAGACCTGTTTCACACATATGACAAATTGGTCACATGATGAAGGTGAGGAACTATAAAAGAGAGGAGACGAGATAGAGTAGTTAGTTCCTCATGCAATCATCAAAGTAACCTCGTTACACTTATAATGAAAAGCTAAGGCCTTCTTTTACTATTCCAGGACCAAAGTCGGAACAGATGATAACCAAGGAGATATTGGCATCAAAGGATCATAAGCCAACTGACCTATTATGATATGTCATGTTGGCTGAGGCCTAAAAACCATTTAATCCGACTGGTTGATTCTTCGTAGTTCCACGTTGCAAGAATATAAGATAATGACAAAAAGTTACCTTTGATTTTGTCAACGCGAACAAGGAACGACAAAAATTGAGAACCCATATATGGACAACACTGGATGCGGAACGAAGGCAAAGGAAAGGTTCTGGCCGAACCTCCTCATGTCAGTATACAGGATGTGCGAATGGTACTACTCCTTAAGTACAGCGACTACAATAAAAACCACAGGGCTGGTCCTTCGTACCACTGTGTACTGGGTGCGCTGAGGGTAATTTTCTACAAGTACAGCGATGTTAAGCATGCGAAAACCAATACGGAAAATGCAGACAACAAGAAAGCAACTGAGACAATGAAGAGAAGAAGAAAACAACTAATGTGATGAAGACATGAAGAAACTGAAGAAAGAAAGACGGGTAAGAACATAAACACGTAAAAGCAACCCAACAGAAAGAAAGAATCTTGGTTTTCTTTTCCCTATTAAAAAAGGAAGATGGGAGGTATTGCACATGTGACCTTGCTGGAAGAAGAAATGAGCTAGAGGAGTTAACTGTTATGATACGAAGAAGTAAGATTTACCGAATCATTGGTAAATCAATACACATGTGCCTAATGCAAACCAGTATCAAGTATGCAATATCATATTAATATGGTCCAAAAACTGCGCAGAAGGTTTTCCTTCCTCACCCATACACCCAGAGTAGGCTCTTAGAGACCTCGGCTGGACTTGGAGGAGCTGAAAAGTCTGAAAGCTATGTGAAAGATATCAGCTAAAGGGGGGAGGACAGAAAGGAGTAACAATAACTGGGAAAGATCTCCCACAGATTGATAGGACAAGATAAAAGAGACAAGCCGAAACTACCATCCAGTTATCAAAGGATGTTGGAAACGAAAGGGGAAAATACAACTGCCGACAAGGAAGACGAGTTGAGATTACCATTCTAGCATGAATAAATAGTGGACACAAAATGGGATGATACAAATAAAAATGAAGAAGACAAGCAGAAACTGGGATTTCACCATCACAAGATGGTAGAAAAGATGTTGGAAAAAACAAGGATCAACACGAGGAGCACAGGCGGATCTCATCCACTGACAATTCTGCTACACTAACCAAAATAAACCCCAAGAAAACATCATACAATAAACAGTGACCAAATGATTTTCCAGTTGGATGCATGAATGCATTCATGTGACACAAGAAAAGATCATGAGACACAAAGGGACCATAGGATTTGCCAGCTAAATGAAGGAATGCATTTATCCGATTCAAGAAAAGGGTATATGACAAAAAGTGTTCTCCGGATTTTCAAGTTAGATGAAGGCATGCATTCATCTAATGCATGTAAAGATCACATGACAAAACTGTACCGCATGATTTTGAAGTTAGGTGAATGCGCCCATCCATCTGATGCACGACAAAAGTCATGCGAGAAGAAAGTTTGGAAGGATTCTACTGCAACAAGAAAACAGGATATAAATCAGGACAAATGACACAGTAAGGACATATCATTCACTAAGCAACGAATACCTACAAGGCATGCCTACCATATAATATTTTCCCTCTACTACTAGCAAATCCTAACCACGGCAGCAAAGATCACACGCGTATTCCTAGTATTGATAACACTATTCAGAATAGGAATACTAATACAACTAGCAATACCCCCAGCTGAAGGCACCAAAGACAACGTGCTCTGATACCAATGAAAATGCAGTATCCAGACTCGATCACCGCCTCCTGGAACAAGACCAAGAAGAACCAGGAAACTGCGGTATTTGCTGACCAAGATCAGCTCTAGAACAAGGACTGGCAAGCGGAAGTTGAGTTCGGGCATGAATGGAAAAACATGTCCTGGGGCATTAGCTCTTGTGATACATACAATTCCCAGCAAAGGGCGATTGACAAAGTCTACCACACGCAGCTCTCTCGTGGATGACTGGTTATGACGCCGAATTTGCCACCCATTGTGGTGACAAGGGCAGTATTGGCTGGTACTCCAGCCACTCGAGAAAGAGCAGGAAGCAATCATGACAAGGAGATACACTTGACTAATATGTGTATCTCGAGGCCAAGTGAGGAAAGGGAGTACAATACCCAGATCGGACCAGCTGGTATAGCCGCTACAAAGAAAATTGCCAAATTCATAAGGCAGAAAAGAAGAAGGCACAATGACTATACCGTCAAGATGGGCACGAAAAGGATTGCGCCAGGGATAGAAAAGAAGAAAAGGGATTCCGTGTATCTTTGGAAGGTAACCATGATCTGTGAAGGGATAGAAGGAGTCCGGTGGCAATTACAAGAGTTGCGAGCTCAATTAAAATAGATGAATGAGTAGGTCAGCAGGAGTAAGGCCATACGACGCAGAAGATAAGTTGGAAGGGACTTGAACTATGGGGAAGCGGAGCTATTGTCAGTATGTGAGACTGATACTTAGAGGAAAGGGATGTTGGCACCATGAGGTGGATATTCGTCATGGGGTTTCATTTCTTATAGTGGTATTTCCTGCACATGACCTATTCAGAAGTCGTCTGCGCTGCGCATCAGACTAAGGGGTTGGTGCCCTACTGTTTACTTTCCAGCATCCGAACTATTGAGAGGTCACGGGTGCTATGTGTATCACAAAAGGTGCTGCATAGAAGATATGTATCTCACTCACATGACCTCGCTTGGAGGTCATAGGGTTTGCTTGTATAACTGATGAGGACATATAACTTGGTTTCACAGATCTCACCGATTGGTCACGTAATCTAGGGCAAGCACTGCGCCAGAGAATCGACGAGACGGAGTAGTTCGTGCGTTTCAGAATCATCTAAGTAACCTCGCTACACTCAAGATGCAAGGCTTAGGGCTTCTATACTATTACCCGATCAATGTCTGCAAAGAAGACAACCAAGGACATATAGCACGAAAGCACAATAAGACAATGGCCTTATTATCTTGTGTCACCTAGGCAGATGCCTAAGAACAATATACTCCGACTGCTTGATTCTGTGTCGAGCCTGGTTTAAAGAAGATAAGCACTGGTTGCAAAGTTACCAGGTTAGTTATGGTTTCCTGCTACAATTCTGCATTTAAAGTGTCTATAATAGCGCCTGGATTTAGTCTCTCACCCCTTACAGGAATGCTGGGCTGAATATCCTTTAAATTCAATAGTCACTGCATCTTTCGCTCATCATTACTATATTTCATGAACTACTAGTAAAGCTTCTCCTCCTATGCTAATATTGCCCAGAATCCTCTTTTAGTTTCTCAAGGTGCTTGGGCTCAAGTTAGAGACACATTGTGGGTTATGCTAATTGGCTCTACATAAAGAAAGATTATGAGGCAATATATTGCCCAACACCCGGCCATCTGCTGGGGATGAGCGTGCGACTTTTCAATCTGTGTAACTACTGGCCCTAAGATAGAGCCTACGGGGTGACCAGAAGTGTATCTGTAATGTGCAAGACTTTGGGCTCCCCTCATAGGTACCTAGTCTTGTTACTACATAGCTACAGAGGCTAGATCCAAAGGGGCTTCGTGTCACCCCCCTGGGTCCAATTCTAGGCCTCAGGTACTTAATCCTCCGCTTGAGCCGCGGATGACTCATGAATCAACGTGTAGATTCAAGGACATAAATAGACTTTGTTTCCAATGTCTTGCAAGCCAACTGCGTACCAAGGAGGAACCTAGATATCCCACCACAGTCGGCATCGCTTATCTGCAAAGATCTTGCCAGCGCCTTCATGAGCACAGAGGATACAGTCTGATACCACGGCTCTGGAATCCTGTGACAGTGTCTGAAGAAATCACAACACGCATGTCAACATAGAAATTTCACGCATTGTTGTGGTATAACTAACTAATGGGGAAACAACACAGTTAACAGCGGATATATGACGCATAGGAGTGCGGTTGCTAGGCATAGCAGGTGGGACGTATAAATCCGAGAATAGTAATATTCAAGCAAAACTATAGGAGAGGGAGATTCACCATAGAGCCAGAGAATTATGAAAGCTGTAATATCAGGAACAAGGAATAGGACTATAGAACATAGTATCTGCTTGTACTGCATGGGCCAGCAGTAGCAAAGGATTCGCGACTGTGTTCCAGACTAACCCCCGGTTCCGTGAGACCCAAACAGACAAAGTATGCCAAAAACTTATATTAGTCTTAACTTGCTCTGGCCTCATCAAGAATATGACCCAGATGCGGGAACACCAGAGACATGCAGATTTGAGCCAAGGAGACAGCTAACATAGTCACGATATCTGAGGTTGTCCCGGCACATACTTCAGGGATAAGAGGTAGCCGGGCCCGGGCAACAATGCACATCACCCCCCCGCAAGACAATCACGCATGCAAAGGATCACACCATATGTAGTGGACAACTTGGGGGGGAGTTCTATCGCTAAGAGGCATGTGGCGAAAACTAAGTGCAGACATCCATGGGTGGGCAGCGGCACATGTAGCTCCTGGCCAGATATAACCAATATCAGGAAAGGTACACTGGCAACATCGCCCGAGATGCCCAGGGTATAGGTGAAGTAAAGAATAAGCCTTATACTGAAGGATGCCATATTAGGAAATACATATGGAGCAAATCTTTCGGGGTGGATGTCGGACCAAGACACTTATTCCAGCTACTGTTAGAGAAAGTATCTTGATTATTATCGACAAGTCTTTTGCCGTGGGAACTCGATAGGACAAAGTTCCTCTCCCCAATTGTTGTTGGGCATGACAAGTTACAATCCATGCATAATTTCCCTTTCCTAACACTTTATGCGTTACTACATTCCCCTTGTCCTTAAAGAGTTATTCTAGTCAGGTTTTGGATAATATCTTGATTGTCGCAAGTGACTGAAAGCATTTGATTACGCTAGGAAACTTGTATTTTACAACTGAACTACGACGTTCACTTTGATTGAATGATTTATGGGCAGAGTTTACGGCATTCGCTTATGATGTAACTGGTTGTGCATCAGCAACACTCTCTGCTGTATATGGTGCACAACCAGATTGCAAATCTCCTGTCCCAATGTATCCAGCCATTAGGGCTAAAGTTCATAACGAAGTGATAGAGATTCCAAAGTTGGGAAGGAGGGGAAGAGTCCATGCACAGGTCCATGAACCCCATAATACACTATGTCAAAACCCAGATCAAAACATGGTTGTAGTTGTGTTGTGTATATTAGGTCAGGTTATCTGGATGTATTGTTTCACTATTACAAAATTCTGCATTGTATAGAATCCATTGACCGTATTTCATACGTGTGGAGGATAATCGTAATATTGCATAGATAAGAGAATAGCAGTGAATTGCTTATTTATGTTACATTATTTTTCACGAATACCCGCGGGTTTCCTGTATTCAGTAAAATGAGGATTGGTCACCATGTGCTGAAGACCTACTGATGTAGTTGTGCAGTTGTAGGCAACGCCCAAGTTCCCCTAGTTTCATCAACTAATTCATGCAACTGCCTGCTATTGAATACTAGATTGGATGTCCAGTGGTGCAATTCCGATTCAGGGGGATGCTGTGCCTGTACTTGCATTTCTGGAGTAGACTCTCATAGTTCAAAGGATTATCGCAAGGGACAATTCAAGCAACAATTCTCGTTAATTGCTACACTCAGCCCACTCCACTCCGCACATCTTATAAGCTCAACAGCGTCAGCAAGGGTGCACATGTGCACATGGAAGGTACTGCATACCATGGCAGACTTTGTATCTCATGTGCAGGTGCCTATCCAATGCTGGCATATTGCACCAGTGTTTGTTCATTGCTGCGAGGTTCAGACTGACTCGATGGCTTTTGAGTACTACCTTTACAAGTACATAAAATTGTGTTGCAATGACAGAGATATACCTGCATTTACAGCCCTGGATACGCGAATCCTTGAGCAAAACACAGCACTTGTGTCCTTTTAAACAAAAGGATCCTCTCAGTAACTAGGATCTACAATATTATGGTCATCACTATCTTCTACCTCTAAATCAAGACTGACTTCTGCATCAAAAGGGACACCCAATCTCGAGCCCCCAATTTCAATCTTATTTGCCACGAATTCATTTATTATCAACTGGCAATCAACTGAACTGTAGGTGGTAAGTGCCCGCGGAATATTGTTGCGAGAGTGAATAATTATATATCCAGCAGTATCACATTGTTCAAATTGTTGACCAATCGCTGCAACACGGCAGGTTGCTGTAACCCTTCATGCGGCAATTGTAGGATATTGCAGTGCAGTTTACTCCTGCTTTAAGCTATCTTTGCGTGTAAAATGTGATAAGATATTAATAACATGACAATTGATGAGAACATCAAGTGGTTTAATGAGAAATATCAAACTTGATATAATCATAGATGGTATGATAAGGCAAGAATTTAGCCTTTCTCCAACTTCTGAAGTATCATGAAATTCTGCTGCACTATTGGACAAGTCACAAAGTGTGCCCAGCAAGGGAGCAATATGGATTTTATCAATACAACAAAGGCACTGAATATAGTTATTCTAGACAGTAGAATACCGCAGCATATAGTCTTGTTGATGGTACAAGTTCTTGTTCACATTGCTAATGCATTCTACTATCTTGAATAGGTAGAATACACTGCATGAAATACACCTTATAATCCTACGAATGTAGGATGATTGAGATCTGATGTTGGTTTCAGCCACACTATAGCTCCAATACACTAACTAGGGAAGGACCTACTAGATTGTCGGTATGCCCGGAGAGATGCATGAATGGCAGTAGTATCTCCTACAAATCGGCTCTCTCACTGGCTAGATATGTGTTATAGAGAATTAAGACTTTAAAAGTTGATCTTGGCGAATAGGTTGGGAGAGAGCGCTAAGTTTCCCAAATTGAAATGTAGTCAATTGCAGATAAGGTGCTTGTAATCCTCTTCTTATTCAAATGCCTAACTCTAGTATAACCAACATATGTAGGATTAAAGCTTTGATTTCAGAATTTTTCGAGGAAACCTTCATCACAATAAAATGGACACAGCAAAGATTTCAATTTTGAAACCGCATTTTTTCTTGCATCCTTCTCTTCTCCATTTCTTGATGATCTTTCAACAGCCTAAAATAAGTATCTTTTATCAAACTCCCTTTATCAAAGTATATCTATTTTAAATCCTAACTTTGATCTCACATGGAGTTGAACAACAGACCTGGTAAACTAATACAAGAGTCTGGCTAACTGAGTTGCAGTATATATAGTTATTGAGCGGGCTTTGTTGATACGACATTTTAGTTATGAGTCGCAACTGAAGAAATCTCACTACTGACATGCGGGGAGTATCGTTGTAATGACAGCGGGTTTTGGCCTCTCTGGAAACTACAAAGTCTCTGTCTTGTTTCCCTACTACGAGGTTGGTGCACTTTTGTCTCATATTTGCATACACCTAACCTTAGAATTTTCCTTGGAGGCTTCAGCTGCAATGCCTTAACGGACCTCTTATTTCTTGATGTATTTTAATACTTTACATGGTTAGGGTAAAAGACGTCTTCTGTTTCCTTGGCCACAGTGGGAAACCCTTTCCGATACAGTCCGACATCTACCCTTCCTAGCATATGAGGGCTTTGCTTATCACAGCTCTCACCAACTTCCACATTTTCTAAGTCCCTCTCTGGATCCCATGTGTTCTCATTTTCGCAACACCCCAATTATTGGACAAAGTACCACAATTCTCACTTTTGCTGGGAACAGCGACATACTAGTGTCTAGTAAGATTGTATGTGACTTTTTATTATTTTTTCAACCTCCAGTGGTAGATCGTCATCAACATTATGGGGTTCTCTGTAGAGCCTTTGACTATTGTCCCGTATTAATTTGTCATGAGGTTTTGCCAGGGCTATGTAGAATACAGGTTATCTGTTTCATTGATAACATATGTCAAGCTTAATACCACGGAATACTTTTTCCTCCAAGAGTTGAAAGTGGCTTCGTAGCTCTGCACCAGATCTTTTTCATTTTTCCCAGACACGGATAATATTCATGACCGCACCAGGGGTAGTGGCTTGGACCCATCGGCCACCGACCATTACGCCGGCCTAGCGGGGGTATTTCATTGGACCCCACTACCCTGCCCCTAACTATTACTCGGGCAGGGTGGGAGTATTTCATTGGACCCCACTGCCATACCCCAATCTAGGAACCGCATCTGGTTTCTGTTCTCCCAAATGTGCGGTGGGGCCCTCCGCGGCCCCCACCTGGTGGGACACCTAGGACGTAGAAGGACAGGGCAATCTTCGAAAAACAGCCCTCACTGGACCAGTGAGAAGGCCCTGGCGAGCACTGGAGCCTGTGTCTCATATTTCATGTGCCCCTGAGGACCTGTAAGGAGTACAAGGTGAGCATGCTCTTTGTATCTCACAATACTTTGTCTACAACATGGAAATCCGCTTGCTGCCTGGCCTCCAAGTTCTTATATTTTGTTATTTCTTCCTTTATCATTTGTCATGTGCATCCTCCTTGGTCCTATTTTGCCTTCTTTCAGTACGCATAGCATGTTGGGCCTGGATTCTGAGTTTCTTACTCCTCCATTCACACGGTTCATGGATGTAATTCCTACTTTGCATACCATGGTATGATCGCTTGTGTACTGCTAAATGAATTCTTCTAGTCTTGTTCTGCTAATGGTAATAGCTGATACCAGTCGTCCTGATCATAGTTGACAAAACCTCGCAGGTATGGTTACAACACTTAGTCACTATGTTCTGTTTGTCGCTCATTTTGTTTCTGGTCTTGTCTAGACATTCTTCAATGCCTGTTAATGAGATTACCAAAATTGTCCAACAAACCTGGGTCCATATCTGTGATGATTTCTGTTGGCAGGCTGCGTAGCCTCCAGACATCATTGATCAATGTGCTGTTACTATCTGTAACTACTGCCTCTGTCAGTATGATAATGATATGTGCCATCTTGGTGATTAGATCAACAACTAGCATAATTTCAGTACATCCTTGCCATTATAGCTATTTGGTAATAAAGTCCAATGAAATCGTTACCCAGGCTAAGTATGGTATTTGCATAGCTTGCAATAATATATACTCTGCGTATCTAGGCAATTTATTGTGTTGACCTTCATCGCACGCTGGTACATAGTCATTGAGCCAAGCTGTCTCGCCTTTCTATTAGAAGTCTCTCCAGATGATTTCTGGGGTTTTTTCTTTTCTAACATTATCTCGCAATGCTTGTATCATGGCATCCTTCAACAATATTGGTACTTGGTCCTTGACTATTTTGTACAAATAGTCTTAACTTGTAGTATAGTAGATCATCTGTCCGGGTCCTATCTGTGGGATATAAATTTCCAGGGTCCCATAACTTAATATGTTCTTCCCTCTGATGTCTACACAATGCGTCGGTCATGATAACAGCCTGTATGTCACCAACGGATTGGGAATATGATTGCTATATACCTTTCTGTAGCCTGAGGGCGTCCGATATAAGAACCTATTCAGCTACTTCCGCGACGTAGCGCTAATTTTCCCTCTCTCAAGCTAATGCTCACTGGTAACTAGTGCTCAGTTTCTGTCATTTGATAAGCACGGTTCCTGTTGCAGTATCGCTGTTTCCTAATCTTGTTGTCCGTTGCTTCATTTCTCTTAAGTGCTCTACCTCCACTATATCCGCGGCATTACTTTTTTCGACCACTACTTGAGCTATGTAATTATCCAGGCTCATTGGGCAGTTTATATCTTCATGGTTGCATAATGAGACTTTGAGTTCTCCGCTGTAATCAGCATTGTTTGCTCCAACCATGGTAGAGAGTGCGATCAGAACTGCGGGCCTACTTCCGGGACCAAGTCTTTCATATGTTCCTTCATATAGCTCGACGGTTCTATATGTTCTTGTTGAGCCTTCTTGATATTTTCGGACAAGCTTATTCTCTATAGTATATAGGTCATACGCTGCTACAATACAAGAGTTCTTGGTCGATTCGTGCGACATTTTACTAAATCTCTTAACCCCATTACCGATTCCTTTCTACCTCTTTAATGTTCCCAGGCCAAATCATTTTCCGCACCATAGTCTTCTCCTTCATTGCCTACCTTACCTACTACGCAAGCTATAAAGGCTTCCGCTTTGCAAGTTTTCACTTCATGATGTATTCCTCCCACATCTGGATGGTACTTCTTCTATCTACTCAATGTAGCAGGCTTTTCGGTCTTCATGCCTAGTCAGTATACAATATTATAATTGTATTTTACTGACCTTTGCACACATTAAATTTGACAGCCACTACAGACTTTTGAGGTAAGAAAGTATTATAGCTTTTAATTATTCCCAGTAGTGATTGCAATGTGTATTCCAATTCTGATCCAGTAGTGTCTTCATACCTTGAATGCTTTGTGGCTTGCGCCAAGTTCTTTATCATGAATTTACTGCTTGCATTTTTGTGAAATTCCATTTTTGTGAATGTGATACTCGTGGATGTGAGTTTCTGGAACAGTATTGCAAAAGTAAGCAAACTGAGTTCGAATTCGCTAGCATCGGTTTCTCCAACTGGTTCACTTTCTGGAAACACTTGGTGTAGTGTAAGGGCTCTTGTGACCGACTGTTTAATATCTTCAAATGGGGTATTCTGTTCTACTCCCTATTTGAAATTCCAAACATTTTCTTGTAATGTCTCCGTGAATGGTTTGTAAATAGGTTAAAATGTTGTTATGAAATGTGGGTAGATGTTGGCAAATTTAATAATAACTTCGCCCTGTCTAACCAATGATAGTCGTTTCAGAACTGTCCTGGATTTCGCTATTTAGGTGCTCGTTGACAGGCCATCAAGCGTCGAAATGTAACCCTGGATTCCACTTCTTTGGTGTAGAAGATCGACTGTTTTAGCGATACTACCCGTCGCAAATGCGATAGACTTTGTAAAACCTTTTTGAATGCTACGAAATCTTCCATTTCATGGATGGACAATACAAGGATATTGTCAAGGTAGCATACAACTATGACATATTAGTATATTTTGGGTCCACAGTCCATCACATCTTGGCAGGTTGCGGGAGGATGGACCAATCCAAATGGTACAACCTCTATTTATAATATTCATATCTTGTCGTCAAGAAAGCCTTGTATGGCTCGCCTTCCATAATCCGAATCAATTGGCAATCATCATCAATATTTAACTTGTAGAATATCTTCGTGCTGGCTAGTGGGTCACGGTATTGGCAGCTTAATTGCACGAGATGCTTGTTGAAGATGGTAATCCTATTTCTACTCGTGTAATCCACCACCACAGGTGGTCATACAGCAGGCTCGGGTATGAATACTATTGGTCGGTCCTATTAGGCTTAGATTTTGGTCCTTTAACCTTGGATGATCTCGGGGTCCCCATATTTTCGTAAAGCTTTCTGTTCATTTTGAGAAAGTAGATACCTGGGTCCCCATTCGGTGGGTCAATGCAAGCACCAGTTAATCTTGTAGTTAAAGGGTTTTCTTGGTACGAATTTGTCTACCATGCACGTCGAAAATAAGGGTTTCTTATTCCCTTACTTACTTTCTAGTACCCCTAGTTTTATCTTATTTTCCCTGCTTCCGTTGTAATCGATGCGGGGATAATTCAGATGTCCTGCCCCTCATTTATCGGGTTTGAACATATACACTATCCCTTCATCTTCTTCCACACAGTTTTTCAAAATTCATGTGGCCAAACTTCAATTTTTGCAACTCCAATGTGTCACACTGGGCGTTCACTGTACTACTAACTGAAAGATATTATGATTCCATAGTTACCTGCTTTAACAACTTTACATGATACTACACATATGGGTTGGTTTCTTCTTGTTTCTAGTTCTATAGGTAGGATATAACACTTCCCTCAAGAGACTGCTAATGAGCCATCAAAGGCTCAGATATTACCAGCATTATTGCGTTGAGCTACAGTTGTGCTAAAGTTTTCAACCAGGTCCTCATTGATGCGGAATAGGATGGATCCTCACTTTAATAGTAGTTTAACATTAGCACACTTATCGTGAATATAGTGGTAAGCGATCTGCGATAGACACTTCTATAACTTTGCTTTCCCCGCTCTTGGTTCCCTGCACATCTTATCTGCAAGGTTTTCTTAGTTCTTTGATTCACGCTTTGTTGGTGTTGATTGCATGTAATAGAATGGTGATTGCGAACCCCATATAGCTTTAACCCGCAAAGTCTTTGTAGACAAACTTGTAATCATTTGCTTTAACACTGTTGGTTTACATACTAAGTAGAGTTTCACAAATGGCTCATGGTGCTCCACCTATTAACAGACAAGGTGCCTTCTTCAGATAGGGCAGACCTCCATTCGTAATAGATTAACCGGTGATTGATATTCATTTTACTACCCTGATGTGGGCCTTGCAACTCACGTCGATATTTTCACTACCGCAATCAGTTCATTCATCTACCTACTCTAGAGGTACCTCACCCAACCAAGCAGTACATCACTGCCAAAAAGTCTGCGGAGGAGCTGGAGCAGTACCCGTGTATAATACCCCTCATACTGGTATTGTATGTGCAATAGCGGATATATGTTACCCTTTTGCTGTTATTGTTTACAGGTTTATCAGCATAGCTTCAGACTAATGTAACCTGCTCGCGTGATATGAGGTAAATGTAGGGTTAATGGGTGTTTTTCTTTATCGTGAGCGGTAACTAGGGAATCAAAGTCCGCAGGCATTGAGGGAGTCTGTTGAAGAGTCTTGTTACTATATCATGACCACTGCAGTCTCCGAGATGTTTGCTGCATCTCAAACTAAAGGTTCCCCATGTAACCGCCTCTCGGGAGATGCGGTAATCGTAGGATTAACGGGCTTTGTTCTGTACCAAAGTGGGAGCTAGCGAATCCAAATCCGGAGGCTTTAGCCGAGGTTATTGAATAGACTTCTTACTGTATCACAAATACTGCAGTCTCCGAGATGTTTGGTAGGTCACAAACTAAAGATTCTTGAAGCGAACTGAAGAGAGTAACTGTTCAACCAAGTATATTGAAAACTCTGTCTGCCGAAGTCTGCTCCTTCTAACAAAAAGAAAAACAATTCTAAAATACACTTTCTAAACTACAAAAAGCCTTATTCTAATAACATAATGGACTCCCAAATGGTAGCCCTGAAACCAAACATAAAACATATAGAGTATCAAACCGATACTCGAAACCAAACATAAAACATATAGAGTATCAAACCCTATACTATCAGGCTAGAGGNAACCGATACTCGAAACCAAACATAAAACATATAGAGTATCAAACCCTATACTATCAGGCTAGAGGCACACCTCGTTTCCTGAAACATATTCAAAACTCAAACAGTATCAACTGATGCATGAAATTATTAACCAGTAACCAGTACCGGTGACACCCCGAAAATAAAATAAAACCCTTATTTCAAAACACAACAAGAAAATTCCTAATCCTTACTGTCATAATTAGAATTCGAATAAGGATCCTAAAAACCTTTATCAACCGGGGGTACATTTTGATAGCTCTCCAAACCGTCTTTAGTAGGAGAGTAACACATAGGAATAAACCCAGAAAATACCGCAGGAAACTCATCTGCTGGCATGTTATCTGTCCACCATGCCTGAACTAAATCCATCGCATGTTCTAATCCTTGCACTGGTTCCCAACTATTCTCGCTTGCTGGGTATCCCTTCCGGCTAACCAAAAACTGTCCCTTTCCATATCTTTCCCGGTAATCGATGACTGATTGAACTTCCCGTTCTTGTTCTTCATTAATGAGCGTGGGTGCCGGCTTTGCAAATGTTTGTCCAGGAAATCGGAAATCGTCGTTACAGTGGTAAGGTTTAACTACAGAGCAGTGGAAAACTCCTTTCTTCCTTCCGTACATTCTGGCATCCATGCTAACTGTATAGTTCTGGGTGTGTTCGTCAAATTCGAGTACTGTAAAAGGGCCTCGTCACCGTGGCTGCAATTTCCGAGATCTGCCGGATTCCGTTGCAAACTGGTCTCCAAAAACCATAATTCTTTCCCCAATCTCGACAGGTTTGTGTCAGTTCCTCCCCTTAATTGCCACTCTTTTTGCTCTTGCTCTAGCCAACCATAACGCTTGGTATGCCGCATTTCTGATTTCCTGATGTCGATTGTTGTAATCATTGGATGCGGGTACTCTGGTAGCATTGACTTTATAGGTATCGAGTAGTTGGTATTCTCGTCCATACACAGCCTTATATGGTGACATTCCAATAGTTTTGGAGTGACCTGCATTGGAGTAAGCTGTTACCTCCAGGAGGGAGGTAAGCCAGTTGGTCCCCCGGGCATTCACAACATTCTTTAATGATGTTTTCAGTTCTCAAATCTTTCTTTCTGCTGGTCCATTGGTCTGGTGGTGGCCAGGAGTAGCCAAAATGTGTTCGACTCCTATCGTCTTCAAATTTGTTTCCAAAACCGGGAGGTCAATCGAGTACCAGCATCGCTAACAATCGACCTAGGAATTCCCTGAGGGGTAAAGGTATTGTGACGGAGTAACTCCATAGTCGAAATTGCAGTCGCGTTTACTGATGTTGGTATCAGCCAGCTGAAACCAAGCGCTCTATCTACTACCACCAATACTGAATCATATCCTTTCAGCTTCGTAAAGGGACCCATGAAGTCAATAGGATAACTCGAAAATATCTCAGAAGGGAAGGGAAGTGAGAGGGTGTTGCCAGTAGGTAATGTAGTCCTTTCCCGGTTCAGTTGACAGATATCGCATTGCTGGACATAGTCTTTGAAATCTTTCCTTATCTCCGGCCAGTAGATGTATTCTTTTGCCTACCGCAGGTTTCGATCAGCGCTATGGTGTCCCTTATTATGTATTTCTCCTATCATCAGTTCCCTTAGTGTTTCTCCATTCACTCCATGACCCTTCGTAATGTAAAGGCAATCTTCTCCTCCTCTTGTGGTAGTGTACAGTAGCCCATTGCGCATTTGGTAATGTTGCATCATTCCGTTTCGTGAAGTAAGGTTGGAATCCTATGCTAACTGATAGATAGGGTCGTTTCTATATCCTTTAACCATCTGTTCCCTCCAAATGTTCTTCATATCATCCACTCCTTGGATGATATCCCTTTCGTCCACCACTTTTTCTAATACCGTAACCTCCTCCTCCTCTTCGGGTGTTTCATACACTTTGTAGAGCTCGCGCTTCTCATGAGGTAGGGAGAGTGGTTCCGCTATCGGAACCTCATTCAGGTATGCGAGGGGCCCTCCATAGACGGGCTCGTTGTGGTGGTGTTCAGGGTACTCGCAAGTCTGACTTTCGGTAGAGGTTGTGCTGCAGCCTAGCGCTTTCTTGACACGTTCTTTGATGGCTCGGATATCGAGGCGGGGGCGTACTGAGTGGGTATCTCTATTATTGTGATCGTCATCAGTGTTAGGCGGAGTTTCGATAACTGTTGGACTGCTGCAGGGGGAGCCGGCGTAGGTCTTAGTCTTCGGTTTCAATTCCTCGTGATCAGGACAGAAGGGTATGTTGCAGAATGCCCAATGCATTAATGCATGTACAAGTTCCTCCTCACTCCTACCACTGGTATAACTTCGATAGTCCCCCCAATCGTTTAGAGGTTCGCTATTTCTGTAATCATCTGCATCTAGCTGTGCTGGCTCCAGGCTGTAGTTGCTTCCACATTTTGAGTGAGTACCGATGTGCTCAACTGTGAGGGCTTCGAAACGAGACATTTCGTGTTCAATAGTAGGTTCTTCGCAAGAAAGGAAAGATGAAATAGGTGAGGAACTAGGTAAATCGTCTTATGATGTAGGATCGTTTGCAGTATGTGGGTAATCATCGTTCTCATCATAAAGGCGGGATAAAGCATCAGCTAAATAGTTCCATTTTCCTGGTCTGTAAAATATTTCAGTATCATACTTCCCAATAAACCCTCGCCAACGTAACTGTCTTTTGGTAGGTGTTCTGCTCGTCTTGAGGTGCGTCAGAGGTAGATGATCTGTGACGATAGTAAACTTGCTTCCTGCAAGTATGTGATGCAATGCCGTTAGTGCATCAACTATCGCTAGAGCTTCCTGGTCGGTTGTGCCGCAATTCATTTGGGCATTAGAGAATTTCCTGCTATGATGCGAAGCAGGTCTGGCATTTTCTGGTGTTTCTCCCTGTCCTACCCATGGTCCCAGACCTGTGTTGGATGCATCGGTTATTAACCATATTGGAAGTGACAAATCATATTGTAATGGTTTCGTAACCTCGTATTTTGAAACAAGTCGCTTAACATTATCCATGGCTCGGTCTTGGGTGGCGGTCCACACAAATTCTGCAACTCCGTTGCGTTCCATTAGGGGTGATGTAATGGTTGCAATATTTGGCAAAAACTGGCTGATGTAGTTGACCGTTCCTAGAAATTCCTGTAACTGTTTCTTAGTCTGTGGCATAGTCCATTCTTCGATCTTTGCTATCTTTTCTGCTGCTGGTGAGAGTCGTTCATCCTGGATGACATAGCCCAACACCTCTATGCTTATGGCGAAGAATTCTGATTTCTTCCTGCTTGCGTAGAATCGTGCCTCCTTAAGCTTGTCGCAAATCAGAGATATGTGTTTCAAATGTTCAGACTCTGTATTGGAAAAAATGAGTATATCATCAATATATACGCACTTGAAGCATCCTAGGTAGTCGGCGAATAGATCGGACATTATGCACATGAATGTTCCTGGGGCGTTCATATCTCCCTGTAGCATTACTTTGCTAACAAAACATCCAAATGGTGTTATAAAAGCGTTTTTACTCACATCCTCTGGTTCCACTCTTGTTTGAAAGTAGGCATCGCAAAGATCGATTTTACTGCGGTAGCTTGCCCTAGCTAGAGCATTCAGGATCATCTTTTGATCTGGAATGGTTTCAACATCTTTGATTGTGATCTCATTCCTCGCTGTGAGATCTACTAATGGCCTGATTTGTTTCTTGTCCCTTTTTTTCTTGTGCAAATATGGGTGCTGCCGACGAAACTGCTTGACTCTTGATAATTCCTGCTTTCTCCTTTTCTCTTAGCCATATGCTCATATTGGTTGCGCATCGTTCCGGTATCGAGTAAGTGGGTAATGAGTGCTGCTCTTTCCTTGGTTGCAGATCCATCTTATAATTGATCTTCCTTAGGGGTGGTAAGTATTCCCGTATTTCATCGGGAAATACTTCCGGGTGTTAGCTCATGACATCTTCAGTGCTGATCACCGCTGCTCGGATCATACCACTAGTAGGTGTGTAAATAATGCGAACATTCTGTTTGGGAAACAGTATTGGTAATTTGCCACATTCGATTTGAGCTTGGTGTTGTTCTAGAAAAGGCATTCCTATCAGTGCATCATATTTCGCCAGGTTTCCGACCAACATCCGAGTCCCTGTTGCACTCAGCTTTCCTGCTGATATGTTGACAGAACATTCTTTGTGACCTTCGGATCGTGATCCTTTCATAGCTAGGTATATTCTGATTGGTGTTTTTAATTCCTGGCAAGGAATTTCGTGCGTTGTCACAAAGGTAGCGCTAATCAGGTTTGCTCCTATTGATCCGGTATCGAACAGGACTCTGGCTTCTTGGCCATTGATGCGCATCGTTCCTTCGAGAGCGTCATAGGGTTTGATATTTGTTGGTCTAGCAGCTATCGTGATAACGTCTTCCTCTTCTGCCTCTATTTCCATACCATTGATAAACACTTTTTCCGCTAGTTGTTCTTGTTCCATTCTGTTGGAGGTAACTTCTTTTTTCACCTTAGCCTTGCCCTTGCCTTTGCCCTTCTCTTCTTTGCTAGGATAGTCTCTTGCTAGATGTCCTTTACCACCGCAGGTATAGCAAAGACCTTTTTATTTTCGTTCCTTAGGTTTGGAGTGGGGCTTGTTGCTGGTTTTCCGATTGTCCTTCCTGCCTTCTTGTTTGAAAATGAATTCCTTCACTGGTTTTTCGAACCTTTCCTTCCCATAAGCACCAGTGCTTTTTAGGGTAGCATCTATGCTTTCCGCATTTTGTATAGCTTCCATAACAGTGTCAGTTTCAGCATGCTGTAATTGCGCTTCTTGCCGTAGTCTAGGGAGCACGCTCTTGAAGAACTGTTGAATGAAAGCATAGTCGCTTATGGTATTTGCAGGTAGGCGTGATCGGAACATTAGCATGTCAGTTGCTATGGTTGATATTCACTGTATCTTGCCATTATGCACTTGCGTGATTTTATGGAACTTGCGACAGGTATCATATTTCTGTTTTGCAGACTGGAATCTTTCCCGCAGGAATCCAACAAGGCCTTCTCTGGTCATGTCTTCACCGAAATACTCTGCTGCTTGGAAAGCTGCTTCTTGAGCTTGTACTTCAGTATAGAGGATCCAAAGGTTTCCTCCTACGGCCTCGCTAGTCCGTAGTCCATTAATCCGTAGGTATAACTGTACTGAATTATACAATCTATCGAATGCTTCTGGTTTGAGGTCATCTCCTTCACCAGTAAACCTATTGGGCGAAGGTACTTTGATGCTGAGTTTAGCTGTAACAGCTGGGTTATGCCTAGGTCTCGGTGGTCTAGGGACTTCTGGTGCTGGGGCTCCGGACCCTGAGGGTCCTACTTCTGAAGCCATGCCGCCTGATCCTTTATCGCTACGGGAGCTTTCTAGATCGTTACTTGGCGGTGCTGGAGGTACTTGTGTACCTGTAGGCTTTCTTGGGGATTCTGGGTACACTCCGGGGGTAGTGGCTGGCGGTTCCAATGGTTGTTGTGATGATTCTTCTGTCGATTGTTCAGCAGCGTCTCTGGCTAACTGTCTAGCGGCTGCTTCACTGGCTGCCTGCTCCAAGGCTGTAGTCTTTGTGAACCGTCCATTGGAATCCCTGGTCCGCTGTTGAGAACCTTTCTCAGGGGCCTTCCCCTTACTTGGTCCTGAAACGCCTTATATCTTAATAACTTGCGGAAGTTAAAAAAATGTAACCGCCTCTCGGGAGATGCGGTAATCGTAGGGTTAAAGGGCTTTGTTCTGTACCAAGGTGGTAGCTAGCGAATCAGAGCCCGGAGGCTTTGGCGGACGTTGTTGAATAGACTCTTACTGTATCGCAAATAATGAAGTCTCCGAGATGTTTGGTAGGTCTCAAACTAAAGTTTCTTGAAGTGAACAGAAGAGAGTAACTGTTCAACCAAGTATATTGAAAACTCTGTCTACCGTAGTCTGCTCCTTCTAACAAAAAGAATAGCAGTTCTTAAATACACTTTCTAGGCTACCGGAAGCCTTGTTCTCATAACATAATGAACTCCCAAACGGTAGCCCTGAAACCAAACAAAAAACATATAGAGTATCAAACCGATACTCGAAACCAAGCATAAAACATATAGAGTATCAAACTGATACTCGAAACCAAACATAAAACATATAGAGTATCAAACCGATACTCGAAACCAAACATAAAACATATAGAGTATCAAACCCTTTACTATCAGGCTTGAGGCACACCTCGTTTCCTGAAACATATTCTAAACTCAAACAGTATCAATTGATGCATGAAATTCTTAACCAGTAACTAGTACTGGTTACACCCCAAGTGAACCGAAAAAGGTAACTGTTCAACCAAGCATATTGAAAAACTCTGTTTGTCGCAGTCTGCCTCTTCTAATGTGAAGAATAGCAGTTGTGAAATATACTTCTTAGGCTACCACAAGCCTTGTTCAGATAACATACGAGACTGCAAAACGGAAGCCTTAAAACCACACATAAAACATATAAAGTATCAAACCAATACTAAAAATAAAACATAACACATATAGAGTATCAAACTAATCCTTGCAACCCAACATAAAACCTACAGAGTATCAAACGGATACTCGCAACGAAACATAAAACAAATGGAGTATCAAACTGATACTCTAAACCAAACATAAAACATATACAGTATCAAACTGATACTGTCAGGCTGGAGGCACACCTTGTTTCCTGAAACAAATTCCAAACTTAAACTGTATCAACTGATACATGAAAATCCTAAACCAGTAACCAGTACGAGTTACACCACGAAGACAAAATACAACCCCTATTCCAAAATATAACCTGAAAATCCCCAATCCGCGATATCATAATCAGAATTCAAATAGGCATCCCAAAACCTGTATCAACTGGGAGTACATCTGATTAGCTCACCAAGCCATCCTTGGTAGCAGAATAACACATACGAATAAACCGTGAAAATACCGCAGGCAACTCATCTCCTAGCATGTTATTTGTGCACCATACCTGAATCAAATACATTGCATGTTCTCACCCTTCCACCGGTTACCAACTGTTCTTACTTGCTAAATACCCTTGCCAACTAACCAGGCACTGTCCTTTGCCATCTCATTCATGGTAATTGAGGACTGGATGAACTTCTCATTCCACTTCTTCATTGACAAGTAGAGGTACCGGTTTCGCAAATGTTGTTCCTAGGAAAAGAAAATTGCCATTAGAGTAGTGTTAGGCATATGAAAATCTAAGACAAGTGGACAGACCCAGAGCAGGGTAACTGCGCACAGACCCTCGATGAACCGGAGTGGCAATACCCTGCTCTGGCCCCCTCATGGGACCCGCACCTCATTAGCAAGATTTGGAGAGTCACGTCCCATAACTCAAATGTCACATCAATGAACCGCACTTCATGATATCAGATACATCACGGCCGTCCGTCCAACCGCATGCCCTTTGCAGAATATATAAGTGGGGACCTTAGGCGACATCTGGAAACTGGAACGGAGGAAGTCCAGTGGAGGCGCATTGAGATAGTAGGCTTCAAAGTTAGGCTTCCTAAACTACAGGCCAAATGTGACCGGATGTTGTCGCGAAATAATCTGCGTGGATATCCCAGTAGCGGAAGCTATAAGGAGTATAACAAATCCATCGATACCCTTCTAAGAGCAGCTGTAGGTTAGTTGTTCCTACCAATAGGACCC
Organism: Tuber brumale; assembly: GCA_014065205.1. NCBI lineage: Eukaryota > Fungi > Ascomycota > Pezizomycetes > Pezizales > Tuberaceae > Tuber > Tuber brumale. The sequence goes on from JACCEG010000005.1 coordinate 672,821, forward strand.
CTCCACGGAGGCCAGCGGAGCAAGGGGAAGCATGCTCAGAATGGAAGAACTAGATAAGTCTGAACCACTTAAGACATTGAGACATCGGGCTCAAACTTGGGATTGGCACTAGGTTCCCCAGTATAATCCTGATCACATCATGACTGTAGAGACTAGTAGAACCATAGTCAACAAGACTAAAGTAATATAATAGTCTGTGTGGACATCCAAGTTGCAGGCCGCTGTCTCGTATACCAAAAGCGCAGTCATCTCAAGGGAGGAATACTATTCTTTGTCGGCTAAAGGTGGCGATAAGGTTCAGGGTCAAACGTTGTTCACACTTAGCAGATTCTAGACATCTGCGTATTAAAACCAGTGTCGTCCATTGGAGGTATACTAGGTAGAAGTAGTGCGCGAACACGCAGACTCGAAATATAAATATCCAAGTGGCTCACGAGCTTTACAGACATCATCAAGCAACGCAGCAGATATCTTATAAATATAATATTGATTTTACTCTTCAAATATTTACCTTATCCATTTTATTGAGACGCGCCATGCTCGACAGATTCTCTAGTCATGGATTTTGGCCTATATCCCTTAGTTGTATACTTCAGTTTGGGGTCTACCCAAAAGTATATTAATAGTTCTCCTGTTACCAAGGCTGACTACATGAACTACGAGTTCACCTCAAACTCTTCCATCACTGCTGACTTTGATTACATTTTCAAAGCACCTCCCTGTCCTATTTCCATTCAAACGTGGGAAGAAGTCTTCGACAGTGAGCTATTGGAAGTCGAAGAAGAATATACTCAACAATACGCGTCGTTCACAATACCTTGCGAGATCCCAGTGAGGGATCAATTCAATAGCATATATCGTACTTGGTACGGATCGGACTTCGAGCGGAGTTCCAGCAAGTCAGAAAACTTTGTTGAGTGGAGAACTCCGTACTCCGATAACAAAAAACTAGGCACAGATATATACAGACCAGACATCCACGTGGCCTGGGCCTGAAACTCACATACGTACTATAAGTACTTCCTAAACCTCCAGAAAAGGGAAATCTGGGGTCTAAACCCAGAATCAGATCGCCTAAACCCGTCCCGACCATTACCTAAAGAACACCTGTTACACAACCTACAATTCCTTAAGTTCCTCCAACCCTTTACAGGAGAACGACAATATTGGCGTGAGGTGCCAGACCCCGAACCCGACAATATGGTGTTGAGGATGAAAATTATTTGGAAAAACTTTCAATGTGATGGGCGAAATCCCTCAAGACCCAAGAATGAAGGTAATAGCGCGAGAACCTGGGGATACTCGACCGGATAAACCGCAGACAACATGGACCTATGACTCGGCCAATCATAGCCCCTTCCTAGTGGCGCCACAAGAGCCAACATTTCGAAGAGGGGCTCTGTCCTCTTAACGATCATATGGTATCGCACGCCGACGTAGGATATCATGATCTTCTGCACCAAAACCAAATAGAGACCATGCGGTGAGTCTAGCTAAGCTATGCACACGCCTCTGCTTAACCCGGTGCTAGATAAGGTATAATATAGATACCTCACTTCACCAAGACAATATCGCCTGCTGAAGTTTGAATGGAGGTACTCCAGATAATACCTTAAAATTAACCAAGGTTCAACCGCAATTTGCAGACGTACCTGATGTCCACAACAACGAGAGTGCAATCTTATTGATGCTGCTGGAAGGTGTGGAACAGGAGGTTAAGGGTATTCAAGAGGAAATGATACGTGAAGTGGCAAAGAAGATAAACGCTCAAGAGAGATGTCAACAAGAACATGAAGAGCTAACCACAAGGTTACATGGTACACTCGTGGATGAAAGCCAGGCCGCATTATCCCTAAATCAGACATTGGAGCAAATGGTCGTCATCCCAAGGGTGGAATTCCTAGAATTCCGCAATCCAACCATTACGCGGGAAAGAGAAGTAAACGATACTGTTTGTCAAATAAGTCTAAATCAGACAACTCGTCAAGCGGAAATTTGCAGGTCACAAGACCAGCAACAGCAAGCGAATAAGGACACTAACAATATCCTGAAGGTATTGCTGGCATCTATAAATAGGATGTTGGTGGCCGCGGCAAGCCCTGCAGGTGCAGGACCCACTCCTCTACCTAAAGGGCCGCAAACTGATGAAAGAGAGTACTATACTCCGCCGACACAGAGGGAAAAGAGAAAAGGCAAGGAAGCAGCTGATGCATCCCCCTTAATTGCCCAGGGAGGTAACCCTGAAGATCCTAGTGATGATGACGATAATGATAACGAAAGAAGAAGAAGGAGAGGAAGTCCTAACTGGGGCAGGCGAGGACAAACACCAGAACAGTCTGGTATGGCAGGGACACTTGCCAATGCGATGGCGCTAAACATTAAGTGACCATCAGAGCCACCGCCATTCTTTGAAGATAAGCACGCACAAGACATATACGTCTGGATTCTTCAATGCACTGACCATATTGTGTGAAAGCGGCGAATCTGGGACAATGCCCGGGAACTGGTTGTATATGCACTTAGTCGTACAAGAGGAGAAATACTGCTTCCTTACATCATCTGGTATTTCAAGGCTATGGACGCAGTTGAAGGGGAAACCGTGCAACCGGAGCTAGCAACGTGGACTTGTTTTGAAGACAAGATGATCAAACGATTGGATCTGGTGGGAGCCGAATGACTAGGACTTCGAGTGATGTAGGTAGTGGTGTAAGAAGATTGCATTAAATGTAACCTGACGATCATGGATAACCATAACCATAACATTCGTCGACTTATGACTTTAGAGTCCAGCAGGCAGGAAGTGAAACATAAACTTCCCAAACTAATTGTGCGCAGGTTGTAGGCCCTCCATTATCTAACGGATCAAGAATGCAAAGAGGTGCTAAGACTCTGCAGTCGGTCGCTAGATGGCCTTCTGGCTGGACAAGAAATTGCTTAAGACAAACTCTCCTAACCTAAAGCAGTCCAAGAGGTGAAAAGAGACGACCGAAGAGACTCTAAATCAAAGTGACAAAGAGAAACTAAACCTTATGTGACGGGAGGTGGAGCCCTACCACAGAAACGGAAAAGGGAGAATGAAACAGAAAAGGCCAGGAAAATATTGGGAGGTACAGAGTAAACCACCTATACAAACTGCGGCCTCCCGGATACAGGTATCCCCCAGAATGTGATAGACACATGGGGATGAGGCGGAGATTATACACGTTGTAGAAAGAAAGATAATAGCTATCAAATGTGGTGGGGAGATGCACATATATCGGCGGCAACCATCAGCTCAAGACCGATAAAAATGGGAATTCGACACGCAATATCAGCTATTGTGAAGCCTAAATTAGCTTGCCAAGTCACGGCCATCCCGCACCAGGCTGGGTGAATAAAATCGAGAATCTGGTCGACGACGAAGAACTGACCTAGTTCAGATCATTGGAACCAACGGCGATGGCATTTCGGTGTGCAGCATATAGATGGAGCTAGAATCGCGATATCAACCCCGTTTCGAGCAGGTGTATTGGGTACCAAGCGCGATGCGGATCGTGTATTCTGTGTGCAACTTCGGTAGTTGATACTCAAAATGCAGAAGGCATGACGAAGTAGGTCTCTCCTTTCAGGATCAAGGCAAGTAGGCTCTAAGTGAAGAGACCCCACGAGGTACTTGTGAGCCCGAAATCAATAATCAATATATGGAGAGTGTTGCTCGAAAGGGAGGATAGTTAACATGGCCACATAACCTAGGAGCCAACAGTACAAAGTTCCTGGAGTCACCTGGTGGTTGCCTATTCCCTGTATGCAAGAAATTTCAGATACCAAAGAACTTGAGATATAGCAATGCAAATTCCACCTGATAGCGATACACGACAGGAGGTCAACCGATGCGCGCCGCTCCACCTACCACACCAATCTGAGTCGTATTATACTTATATACTATCTGGCCTTCTTGTTAGAGTGTGGGATAGGGATATACCCCTTTCGTGCGCAAGGCCCCGCTGAGGGCGCTGGATGGATAACTAAAATGCTAAGTGAAAGGATCTGGTAAATATGGGAACCCCACAACAGGGTAGTAAAATGGCTAATAACCGCCCCAACATCCGGTATGAGCCTAGGTCTAGCATGTCAGGAGAAGGCATCTGGCAAGAAAACTGCTTATGAGCAATTGCATATCTGTGAAACACCGCTTAGTATGTAGACCCACATTGTTAGAGATACAAAGTTACTAGTTTGTCAGAGGAGACCTCTATGGTCGAAACTAGGCACGCGTAGTAACAACTATCATGTGACCTATACCCTACACAAGAGATGCCGAAGCGAAAGAACCAAGAAAACCTTATCCGCGCTAAGCACATGGAGCTCGTGGCTTCAAAACCAAAACCATACCACTGTCCAGAGTGGATCGCTTACCTCCGCATATACGATAAGCGATACAAAGTTAAAGTCTTGTTAGACTCTGGATCCCACATATTCCTTGTCAATAAGGACCTAGTTGAAGACCTTCATGTCCAAAAAGTGGAAAAGAATAATGCAGTTGATATCTCAAGCTTTGACCAATCGCTAGCAGCGTCACACGGGAAGTGTTACAGTCTCCCTGTTATATTGGAGATGGGAAAAAACCCACATATCTCACCAGCATCGTGTGAAGTGGCTAACGCAGGTCACTATAGAATGATAGTTCCTTTTGGTTTGTGGCATTGTGAACATCAGGGGTCTCACATAGAAGATGCAGAAAATCGGAAATTCTCCGCAAATTGTGGCGAAAAGGTTCAAGAGGACGATGCAGGAATAGTAGATATGTTCAAATAGGATGAATACGTCGCTTGGAATCCTAATGCCTGCCGCATCGGAAGCATCGGACCTATCAAAAATGGGGTGTAACATGAATCATTATCGACAGAATACAGGAATTACAAACATTTGCTTGAAGAACAGAGCTCAGAAAAGCTTGCCCAAAGGTAGACATTCGATCATAAAATCAAGTTGATTCCAGAATCAACTCTCCCCTGGGTGCCAATATAGACACTATCCGAAAAACAGCTTAAGGTTTTATAGGAATACTTGGAAACGACAATCAAACAAAGGAAAATCACGCAGAGCCAATCGCTGGCAGGCGTACCAATATTATTTGTACCTAAGCCAGGCGGCAGACTACGCTTAGTTGTGGATTACCGAAATCTAAATAAGATCCCTATCGTCAACAAACATCAGCTTCCATTAATGTCTTAACTCCGAGATAGAGTAGCCGAGGCTAAGATCTTCACCAAGCTAGACCTTGAAGACAGTTACCACTTGATTACGATAGGGGAAGGAGATGAATAGAAAACGGCGTTCCATACATGATATGGACATTATGAATACGAGGTCTTGTCTTTTGGATTGGTAAATGCTCTGGCAACTTTCCCAAATATAATGAACCACGTACCCCAACAATACTTGGATGTCGGAGTCATGTGTTATCTCGGTGATATTCTCATGTATTCAAAGGATGAAAAAGACCCCCGAGAAGCTGTCAAATGAGATTTAACAAGTCTATCAGATTTTCAGTTAGTGGTATCGTTAAAGAAATCGACCTTCCAAGCAACCGAGGTAGAATTCCTCTCATATATGGTGGCCGTCGATGGAGTATCAATGAGCACCCAAAAGGCCGAATCCATAATGATTTGGACAGCACCTAAGTCAGTTAGCGAAGTACAAGTATTGCTGGGATTCGGTAAATTCTACCAATGCTTTATTAAAAACTGCACGGCTTTTTAGATACCCATAACCGCGACATTACAAAGAAAAATCGCGAAAGTTTCAAGCGGGGACTAGAACTGGATACAGCTTTCGAAGAACTGAAGCACCTATTTAGCATAGCCCCCATACTACACCACATTTTTCTCGCAAGAGTGACAGTAGTGGAAACCAATGCTGGCGATTTTGCATGGGGTTGCGTTCTTTGTCAATACTTGGAGCGAATGTTGCAGCCAGTAGCCTTCCATTCCAGAAACTTAAACCCCGAGGAATGCAATTATGAAATTCGGGATAAAGAACTTCTCGCAATCAAGGAAGCATTTAAGGAATGGAGACACTACTAGATCTGGACGGAAAAACTGATTACAGTCTTTACCGACCATCAAAACCTACAAGACATCCTCACCTCCAGAGTCTGGAGTGCCGTCAAATTCGATGGGCTCCGTAGTTGCTAGAATACCATTTCCATGTTGTATACCGACCAGGTACAAAGGGCGAAAAGCCTGACGTATTAAGCAGACAGCTGGAGTACCATCTTGAGGAGGTAGCTAATCATTGCAAACTGAAAACTTTGAAAGAAGAAAATTTCTCAGTGTCGCTAGTAGCAAGAGTAGACCATGAAGGAGAAGAGTGGGATGGAGATAAGGATATGGATTTAGAACCTCGAAGAGGTGGAAAGGAATCCAGAATTAGTGTCCAGAGAATGAGCAAAAATGCATACTTGGCGACAAAGGGCTCAAGAATGGCGGCCGGACATGGCCTGTATGCGAAAGAGGCTGTCATTGTCCTGAAATATAGACAAGGATTGATAAGGGCGGGTATAGCTTTGAAGCTATCGGAAGGAACTTGCTGAAAAGCTGCGCGGAAAAGCGGATTAGAGGTGCAAAACACAATCTCCACCGGCACATGAGTAATCGATGCAACTTACACTGGTGAACTTAAAGTCGTACTTTTCAACCACGGGGATGTGAACTGCCAAATAAGAATGGGCGATGGCATAGCTCAAGTAGTGGTAGAAAAGGACAATCTGCGAAACCGCCCTCTCGGGCAAAATCTCCAACCGTAGCTGAACATAGACATATGTCACCGGTTATGCGAGAAAACTGATGGCACAACAAAGGTCTCAAAGAGATGCGCCAAACTGGGCCCCTGGCCAGGCAGGACTATAATACAGATACGAATTGGATGGAGACCAACAATTAGGTAAACAAGCAAACCAAGCATATCACTACAGGTGTTCTATAAAATGGGTGCAGAAATCGAATGAGGCACATTCGCCATGCTTCCACTTGCAATATCATAAGGCCTCGCTGATAGATGTACCAAGAATTTTCCCGAAGCTGGACTATCAGTACTGACTGAAACTGTAGGCCAGTAGATAATGACAGGAAGGGTTGAAATTTTTCCCTATTCCTTTCATAAGTATATTTCTTGTAAATTACCTGTATTTCTCTCCACAGTTACATTTTGGTTTACAAATATATCATGACCATCACTACAGCTATAGTATATAGAATGGGTACCCCGCGTATATCTCACAATGATGATGTGATAATTATATGTATCTTTTATTATTGCATGTGTGCCATGTTTTGATTATTTTCACTTATGAACTGCAAAGTTATTGGCAGGTGCTTGCATATTGATTTTCCCTTTAAAATCTCGCAGACAATTAAGGTTCAGATATATTATATTACAGATCTACCTCGTAGTTTTCACCAGTCAAACCTGTACGGATCATCTTTCTGGCAAGATTTTGCCACTTAGTTCTTTTCTTCTGTTACGTATGCAGACCTGTATATATTGCCACTTACTGCTCTGGATGTTTGACAGAATTATGCAAAATAACTCCTACCAATCTCCCTTCCTACTACCATTCTCCTTGCCGAAGTGTGTGCACAGTATACACTTAATACTTCGCTGTAGTCAAGTACTCCAGCTATTAAGATTGGACAGCTACATAAAAATTAAATACTTTACAAATATTGATTGCTTGTGTTTCAGAGCTTAAGCCCCTATTGGGAATTTATGTAGAGAGCATACTTGCTTTAATCATGAAACCAAGGTCTTGCTTCAAGCGGTTACAATGGTTTTGAATTTTGATTCCAATTGTTGCATACAGACTACCTGAGCCATGACATGCGACGTACCCAATATAGCCCAACCAAAAGGCATTCCACTTTGATTCCAATTGCTTACAGACATTGACAATGGAAACGGCGCCACTACTGGTTCTTGTGAATTGAGGTAGGACATTTCGTCACTTACTGCGAATTTCCGGAGTGTGTTGGGGCTGGATGAGGTCGGAATGACATTAACATTATTATGGGATTTTGGCTTTACAATAGCCGGTCGTGCTTCACAAGTTCTCAGTTGTGTCAGACTTAAACTTTCAGGGGCTCTGGATATATAGATGTTTCCTCACCATATTTAGTAGGTGTGGTTTTACTTTTAATGACCTGTGCAATTGTTTTCGCACCTTCTAGTATGTCTAGCCCTTTGCCAGATACCAGTATGAGCCTCATCATAGTTGCGGTGGGTGATGCTAGTCAGGCCCCCTAATTTCCTCTGGGGCCTTCGTGGCTCATTCTTTGGTTTTGATTTGGATAGTGGGTCACCAACCTGCAGAATATAGCATTTATCGTATGTGGTCACGGGGATTTTGACTACAGTTGGTCATGGCTTTTGACCTCGTAGACCACTGTTGACACATGTGGCCGGTCTTGTACAACATGTTGTCTTGCAAGTAATGCTTCTTCTGAGTGCACAACCTTTGTTAATTCCTCTTCATGTTCTTGATCCGTATGGTAGGATACCATCGATCCCCTGGAAATATTTCTTCCACAAGTATATTTCATACTTGCTCCCACCCGGATTCTCCTATCATTTGTGAGCACATGTCGAGCTTGGGCATGACAATCAGAACTAGTTTCTGGCTACATGCGCACCTAATCCACTTCATATCTTGGGGTGCTTATCTTTCTCCTCTGACTGCGGTAAAATGCTTAATCATATTCTGCTTGAACCTTGATACCATAGCCAATTCAGGTTGCAGGATTTCGGCAACGAATCAGTCCACAGCCTTCCACTACCATATGGTTCATGGAAATACTATATCTTGCTTAGCATGAGTGTTGATATAAAGGACTTGTTCAGGACATTATTCCAAATCCCAGGATGTGTTTTGCAATACTCTATACACATAATAATCATGACTTATTTGGTCAGGGCTGACTGGCCTTCACAGAATCGTGGTGGTTCCAACGGTACCTTGAAATTTATCATCATCCTGTTGGCAAGGGCTTTTACCATACCAGAGTGATCTGGTGTTGGTTGTCAGCAGCTTTGAATAGGACTTCCTCTGCTTCCTCTTCTGTCTTTATTATATTTCTCTTTATCGTTCGGGTCTTCGGAGTCACCTCCCGGTGCACCTCTCCGTATTGCATCAGAAGCTTCCCTGCCATTTCCCTTGCCTCCTTGCTTGTGTAGTCTATAATTGTCTTTGTCATTATCTTCAGTGACCTTGGGCAATGGTATTGGTATTGTAGTAATACCTAGTTGTGCAGGGGCCATTGTCTTATTCACTGATGCTGTTACCACGAATATGGCATTATTCAAGTTTTCATCCGCCCACAGCTATAGAGTGCAAAGTTTGCTGACTTTTGCTTGCTGTACCACATGATCACTCTTCTTGTAGTCTAAATTCCAGTAGACCTTCTTTGCGAAGAGGATGCTTGGGGACCGGAATTCCTCCAACTCAGTCCACAAACAGTTCACCATTTCCATGAAATCTTGCTATTTAGCTCCTCCCTCTGGTCTTTATTCCTCTGAAGTTATATATATTTTTCTAGTTACTTCCTCATGTTACTGTTGATGCCTGTCTTGTACATATATTTCCTTTACTACTTCTCATTGTATTATCAATCATGTATCCTTTACCTCCTCCCCTATGCCTGCTAGTTGCGTCAACAAGCTAGCGATATCATTGTCATGTATATCGTGCCCCTCTGTGAAATATTGGTTTACCTCAACAGGATTGAAGGTATTGTGTTTGGTTGTCACCTACAAATTTTTGCAGGTGAAGTTGGTTTCGTCAAGTAACGTATCTATGGCTTGTCTATTTTGTCACAGGGTTATTAGAAGATAACTAGCACATTTCACTAGATTTGAAGAGTAGTCCTGGGATTTTGGTCTGGCAGACTTGGCGATTTGGCACATAAGTGCCACTCTTTGTGATTGTGGGTAAAGAATTCTTGCTCCTTTACTGTATAGGCAATCTGGAGGTAATGTGAATGCTTGACTCTAATCTACAGAGTTATCTTCCTCAGGTATGTCTGGCCTTGTATCCTTGGGTTCCCATTCGGTTATTCCAAGCAGTGGAGACTGTGGTACCTCCGCTATTCCATGGAACAGCATTGCTGATAACCTGTATCTTAAAGTCATCTCCCTACATGTACCGCTTCACTCCCAGTGACTGTATTTTTGATCTTGCATGAATGAGTTAAAGAATTTGGAAACCGCGGAATGAGATAACAACATATCTTTGCGAGATAGATCGTAAGGGTTGTAGTTTTCAGTTTCTTGGGTTGGAAACTGGATCTCATATTACTGGGGGTCGAGAATGTGCTTATAGTACATATATGTGTTTCACGAAAAGGGGAAGGATATTGGTTCTTACTAGTAGAATGTGCCTTGTTAATGAGTTTCAGAGTACTGTGTACTTCACTCCACAAGGCTATCTAACAAGTGGGTACTCTAATTGATGTTTGAACTGTGGCCGGTACAATATATGGGCACAAATTTATGCCTCACTGAGATCCCAAAAGGTATTATAACATACAAGAGTTGTAAAGTCGCCCTCAATGTGATATAGTACCGCTCTACCTTGAATATTGCTTTCACTATAGGGATGTAAGTGGAAATGTGAGCTGGTTGGAATATTTAAGCCAATCAAGAGGTGACGCTGGAGCTAGAGGTCAACTCGTAGTTCATGTACTGAGCCTTGGTAACAGGAGAACTATCAATATACCCTTAGGTGGAGGCCAAACTCTGGTATACCTGTCACATGAAAACGGGCAAAATCTTTGATCAGAATATCTATGGAGGAAGGCTACATCTCGATACAATAGATAAAGTACAGGTTCCCACTGCTAAACAATAATTTGTATTGCTAGGATCTCTCCTCCATTGGTTGATGATCCTTCCTAGTGCTAAAATAAGTATCTTTTATCAAACTCCATGTATCAAAGTATATTCAATTGTATTACAGTCATAACTTGGACCACTGAGGGAGATAAACACCAGACCTTGTAAACTAATAAGAAAATTGTACCAACTCAGCACTTTTATATTTTGTTATTATAAGGGATTCATGGATATAACATTTAAGTTATGGGACTCGACTCTGGAAATTGCGCTAATGATATGCAGGCCCCATTCGGGGGCCAGAGTGTGATATTAGCTTCTCTAAAAATGTCATGTGTGTCTGTGTAGTTAGCTAACAGTGAGGTGTATGCACCTTGGTGTCAGATTTCCATATTCTTAATACATCTTGACTGTTTTGAACTTGAGGAGTAGTAAATAAAAGACTGTGAAAATAGTGGTGTAGCAAATTGGAAAGGCTAGGCATGTCCACATGTTAAGGTATTGGAATGTCCAGTCGGACATACCTTGCAAAAGCTCAGTATTGATGATGTCTGGAATAAACAACCACTGCGAGGACTTCCCTCCTCTCCTGCAACTACAAACCCCATACCTACAAACTTTTCAAGTTACAGCTCTGGCCGATGACAAATTTTGACCTGGCTCCAGCGCCCTCACCCTCTCTGGCAACTAGTATCGCATATTCACTCCGAACCAACTCTCCGATTGCTGACTGTGGGAATTGAAATACAAACGATATCTTCTCCCCCTTTAGCTGGCGTGTGCCTGGATGCCAGTTGGCGGGAGGTATATTATAATGGTGGAGCCATGATAGAACGTGCAGCCTCGTTCAGGGAAGTTGTCTAAAAATTTGACCATTTATCTGACGTGGCGTAATCACATACAGCATTGAAATTTGTATGGTTCAGCTTCACAATTAGCTCTGCGATTAATATCTCTGTCCAATAAACTCCTTTGGGCTTTTGGTGACATGATACTGTATTTCCGTCTTTCTCCATCTTCCAGTGTTCCCATTCAATGTTGATGTGTGGTTGTTATTTTACTCTCTATACTAGGAAACTGCATGTCTTGCTTGTACCCGGCAGCAATGAGGAGCTTACCCTCATCCGGACCTTTTCCACGTTTTACTTTATCCGTGCCTTGTGGGAATCAGGTGGCAGCTACTATTTCAAGCGGCAGCTACTTTTTCAAGCGGAATATTGTCTTCCGTAACATTGATGGTTGGTGTATAGTACCAACCCCAACTCAAGGTATGACATCTAGAAGTATTCTATCTGACCTGTAAGTTGACGGTGGTGCTTATTCACAAACTTCAGTCCACAATGCCAAGTTCGCTCAAGCAGCCGCGTTGGTGCCTCCACCCACGTGGGGATATCACAACTAGTACATACCCCCCGTGCTTTGATTAAAACGGTAAATCTAACGCAGCGACGGCCAATGCCCAATGCCTAAAACGGCACACCCGTCACCCAACACTAGTTCCTCTGCTCGAATCTTCTCTATGGAGGGTTTATGCCATATCGTGTCCTTGCCCGAGTTCTCTATTTGTATGAGCCACCTCGAAAACCCTTCCGCCACTACTGAAAAATTGTGCCTATTCTTCAACTTTGGATAAACTTTCCACTAGACACCCTAGTGCATGTCGTGCACCCCAGTCCACACACTGCAATATGAGGAATAATCACACAAGTGGTGAAGCCGGGCCGGAAAGCTCCGGAAGCTCGTTTCGTTGTCCATGAAACCCTGAATGTCGGTATGAAGATGCTTCCGCTTCCCGCTCGGGCTCGAGCCCAATAGACATTCAAGTGTTGTGGAGGCCGTATTTGCGGGATTGTAATCTGGCACGGAAGACGATCAAGTGCGCCACTTCTGGGTGCGGGGAAAATGACGGTATGTGGTGGCGGAAGTGGTGCAATATAAAAGACAGCTGGGGTTCCAGAGCGATGACTACCACGATCACCGTACTCACAGCTTGGCACTCAGCGGGAAACACCAAGACACTAGGCGGCAGTCAAAAGAGGTGTATGAAAAAGATTCTCCTATTGCTCTCTCTCACACGAACACGCTGTTGCTCAATTTCTTTTCTTCACCAATTTGCTCAATTTTATCGCACCACTATCTAAAACTGACAGGAAAAACACGGCAGTATAAGTAACTAATGAAAAACAGATTCCCTACTCGCTCCACCACCCTTGCTGGCCCTCTGCTGGCCACCACACATACCCAGGCACGCCCCCATCCCTCCAGGCATTCCTGTGCTGAAAGGAAATCTCACAGGACAAACTTGAACACAAAGAGACACACACACGCATACGTCCCATGCCCATACCCGTATAGCACCCGCGGGGTCCGCTATACCCAGAACGGGCTCAGACAGCTAATACTCTGATGTCCAAAGCGACAAACACCGGATGAGAGATCGCCGAGCAGTGGGTAACCCAATTGGGGTAACGGTGGGAGAAGGGGACCACAGCTAACTAGCGGGTGGGAATACGGCAGATAAAGAACGACGCGCGGCAGGCAACTAGCGGCAGTCAACGAATGGCAAAATAGCGAACGACCAACAAGTGGAAAACAGGAAACAGGCAACAGCCGCGCAAAAAAGCAAAAACAGTGATGAATATCCAGACGAGCGGCAAATATTTGAAGAAGAGGGACAATTAACTTGCGGGTTGGGGAGGAAAGAAGAGGAAATGGGAAAGCATGCCGAGCATCCTTGGAGCATAGTGAGCATTTTCAAGCATGCTCGATAGGTTCTAGGCATCTTGGGTGGTATTTGAGCCTGTCGACCCGTGTCTGAAGTTCTATCCATTTTCAATACTCCCACTCTGCGAGCCATGCTCTCAAAAACAAAAATAAAACATATATAAAAAATAAAAATATAAAATATAAAATAAGCAAGTCTTAACGACCGCTGTTTTTCTCCATTTCTGAATTGTCCATGATTTTCTGATGCTGCCTCTCAACCGGCATAATAGTGAACCTTCTTTTTCAGTACTCAGTCCGCGTCCGACTGGGTATACTATTAGCACCAGTTACACCCAAGTTCGCCCGGTACTGTACAACTATTTCGCGGCTGAAGCTTTTGCTGAGGGAGTCGGCAATCATATCACCGGTCTGCAGGTATTCCAGCTGGATTTCGCTGGTGTTGATCTTTTCTCTGATGTAGTACACTTAGATGGGGATATGCTTGGTCCTGGCAGGGAACTCAGGGTTGTGGGGGAGCGCTATTGCACTTTGACTATTGACCTGAATTTATTTTGGTGGTAGGACTGGAGCAAAAGGGTTCTCTGGCGAGTTTGCAGTGAGGTCTGAGTCTGGCTCGAGTTGTTGGGTAGTTTCTGGTATAGGATCTGAGTTTTCCAGTTCGCTCTTTTGCAATTGAGCGACAAATCTGGAAACCCAAATAGCTACCTTTGCTGCTTGTGTGAGAGCCATATACGCGGCTTTAGTGGAGCAGAGGCCAATAGTTTGCAGTGTTTTGCTTAACCACCAAACTGCTGATATAGTACATGCATGTTCTACATTGGCATCTGCGATGACGCACACATAACCACCGATCCATTTGCGACTATCCCGATCTCCAGCCTAGTCTGCGTCACTATAGGGTGCCGGCTGTAGAGTGTCAGGCGCGGCATACAAAGGGCCCCGCCCTAATCCCAACCTTGCGGCTCTACTCATATAGAGGAGTAGGTATTTGGTTGTGACTATGTTGCTAGTCTTAGGTGTACTGTAGAATCAACTTAGGGCTCCCAATGCAAATGCAATATACTACCTTGTGCCAAGTGTGAGGTATATCAGACTCCCGATCATACTCCGGTATTCTCCTTCATCTGGTGGCAAGTCTTAAGTGGAATTTTCTGCCTGTGTGTCTGGTTGTTGGAGCTTTGTTCCAGGATTTAGCAGGGTAGTGACAGTACAGTGATGTGGGAGGTTGAAGCACTCTAGTATTTTCTGTGGATAGGCAAATTGGTGGAGAGAAATATATTTAGGTCCTCTGGTGATTTCAATCCATAAGAATAAGTGAGTTGATCCTAACTGTGTGACAGGGAACTGTTTTACTAGCAAGACTTTTGCTTGATCAACTATGTAGCATGGTCCAATTCAAAGAACATCATCTACCCAAATCAGTACCGAGCAATGGTCTTCACCCAAACTTTTCAAATAGACTGCATGATCCACAACACTTCTCTTGAAAATACATTTTCCCACCCAATAGCGATGCCACTCTTGATTCCAAATTATTCCTGGCTGCTTTAGTCCGTACAACCCTGGGAACAACTTGCAACTTTCTGTCTTCTTGCCCTAGCTGGCCCTGGGACAGCTAAGCTATAGGAATTTCTATACAAATTTCTTCTTCCAATTTGACAAGAAGATATGTACTCTTAACAGCTATCTGATCGATCTCATGGTTCCTAGATGAGGCAAGATATAGGATAATTCGCAAGGAGTTGAGCTTGACAACCCATGAATAGGTCTGCGGCTTGTCAATTCCATAGCGCTACGTAAATCCTTTAGCAATCAAGCGTGCCTTCCGCTTGATGTCTTCTCCTCTAGCACCTCTCTGGACTCCACAAGTCCATCTGCACTGGACTGGTTGTCTTTTCCAGGGTACATGTACTATGTCCTAGGTATAGTTGTCTATAATAGGTGCGAGTTCTTCCTCAATTGTAGTGATCCACAGGGGTGCCATTGCTTTGTTGATCGCTTCCTGGTAGCAATACTCCTCACCTACATTCAAAGCTACACTAACAGTTGCCAGGAAAGCCTCATGGTAGAACCTGGTTGAGGTAAATTTTCCATCATTGGCCCAGCGAGGTTTGAAGAAAAAGAGTGTATTGTCTGGAGTTGTTTCTGTTGCTGCTGGTATTTCCGATGCTGTTCATGACTCTTTGAGGGCATCTTATTCATCTAGACTTGGAGGTGGCGATAGATGTATAGGAACGCCAGGTGGTTCAACAACCTCCTTGGTCTTTGCCCTGACTGGAGTTTCTTCTGTACTTTCATAGTCTGATTTCTGAGTTGGAATAAACACCTCTTGCGTGTCTTCTGTCTTTCCTGCCTCGTTTAGCTCGTTGACCGCCCTGATATCTCTCACAACTAGGTTCTTCCCATGAAGTAAAACCCAGTACTAGGTGGTTCCCGCATAACCAACTACCTGGCATTACTCGGCATTGTTCTCCCACTATGTCCGCTTAACCTTTCAGATATGGTAGAAGGCAGGTATTCCACACAGTATGAGATCGCTGAGGTTGCGTTGCTTTCCAGTCCACAGCTTGTAGGATATAGCATTTCTGGTAATGGTAGGACTTCTAGTCTTGAGGTAAATGGCAGTGTGGATAGCTTCTGCCCACAGTTTGTGGCCGAGTTGGTGGTCTAGCTTCATTGCCTTGGCAGGCCTAATCAATGCGCGGTTGGCCCTTTCACGCACACAATTTTGTTCTGATGAGTAGGGGGCAGTTTTCTCATGGGAGATGCCACAATCAGCAAGAAACTTCGCCAAAGTGTGACTAGTACACTCACCATCAGTCTCACTCCACGGGGCTTTGATCTTCAGGTTGTGATAGTTCTCAATCACGGACTTGTAGTCTTAGAACTTGAAAAAGGTCTCTCATTTTGGCAGGAGGGTATAGACCACAGTTTACCTTCTATGGTCATCGATGAATAGGAGCAACTATCATGCTCCTACCCCAGAGGAGGTCTGCATAGATGAGGCAAGATCACTGGGGGTTAACTCCATTGGGGCAGTAGTTACTTGAGCAGCGGGAGAGGAGTTGGATTGCGAGCTTGCTTTCCGGCCATGCAACTACGACAGCTATAATTTCTGCAGTTACTATCTATTACGATCTCCACATAATTCTCCGCTAACTGTGCGACTTCCTCCGAGCTCAGGTGGCCAAGGCGGCAATGGCAGTCAACCCAAGTGTCATGCCTGGCCACTGCTCTGGCTGAATTTACTTCAACACTAGAAGAGTAGATTAGGAGAATATAGCCATTTTGCTGGAGCCTAGCGATACCAAAAAGCTTTCTTCCACACTTAATACTGGCAACCTCTTGTGGACCAAAGTTAACAGTTCCCCCAGCAGCTGGGATATAGGCAACAGAGACTAGGCAACTACTTCCCATTGGAGGCACATATGAGACTTGCTTCAACACAACCTGGTTAGGTGCGCCATTTACCACAACATATCCGAGGACATGCCTATAAGCCACGGGATTCATCGCGGAACCCGTGGCCATATGAATTGAGGTATGAACGCGGGTAAGAGACTGAAACTGTGAGCAAATGAGGTACTTTGATGAGTAGTCATAGAGTCTAAAACCCATCGCGACCGAGAAACCTTAACTGAATTTTAACCCTTAGAAGCGACACTGCCAGCCCATGCATTTGCTGCTCCATGTACTATCGCTGAGTTTGCACTCTGACAGGGATAGCAGCTGAAACACCGTCTCCTTCCAGGCCCACCAGCTCGCTGACTTCCTCTTACTTGCTGCTTCTTTGGGCACTCATTTGCCCCAGGTCCCTTCTCTTTACAGTGGAAACAGAGATCATTCTCAACTCTCTAGTCCCGACCCTCGGAGTTTGGCTTGCCAAAGCTTCTCTACATCCATGGCTGTCCTCTTTTCCAGCTCATTTCTCTTCCTCTTCTCACAGCGAAAATGTCACTTGTTGCTCCACTCTCAGCCACCGTACCCTGCTTCAACTGCTGGTACTCGAGTATCAGAGGGTCACAAACCTCATCATACTATGTACCATCATAGTCAGAGTTATTCCAAAGTGTGGTCCCCAAGGGGTAGTAGGGTAATGGTAGCTTAGACAACAGCAGGTAATTTTTATCTTTCACTTACTGGACTTCGCCAGCAGCGGCTAACTGATGGACCAGTTTCTCCTCCGCTGCGATGTATTCAACAAGGTTATTATCTAAGTGGCAATACTCAACCTGGGACAGTTCTTCATGCAGGACCCAGATCGTAGCTTGATCTTTCCCACCCTACCTCTTGTCTAACTTCTCACAAAGCTCCTAGGAATCATCCACCTCTGCATCCAACGCCCGATGTGGACCATCCACAAGCCTGCCCCACATACCGACGGCCTTAGTTGCTTTTGTCTCCCCAACTGTAACCGCCTCTCGGGAGATGCGGTAATCGTAGGGTTAACGGGCTTTGTTCTGTACCAAGGTGGTAACTAGCGAATCAAAGTCCGGAGGCTTTAGCCAAGGTTGTTGAATAGACTTCTTACTGTATCGCAACTACTGAAGTCTCCGAGATGTTTGGTAGGTCTTAAACTAAAGATTCTTGAAGCGAACTGAAGAAAGTAACTGTTCAACCAAGTATATTGAAAACTCTGTCTGCCGAAGTCTACTCCTTCTAACGGAAAGAGTAGCAGTTCTTAAATACACTTCCTAGGCTACCGAGAGCCTTGTTCTCATAACATAATAGACTCCAAAACGGTAGCCTTGAAACCAAACATAAAACATATAGAGTATCAAACCGATACTCGAAACCAAACATAAAACATATAGAGTATCAAACCGATACTCGAAACCAAACATAAAACATATAGAGTATCAAACCCTATACTATCAGGCTAGAGGCACACCTCGTTTCCTGAAACATATTCAAAACTCAAACAATATCAACTGATATATGAAAATCCTAAACCAGTAACCAGTACCGGTTACACCCCGAAAACAAAATAAAACCCTTATTTCAAAACATAACAAAAAAATCCTCAATCTTCGCTATCATAATCAGAATTCAAATAAGGATCCCAAAAACCTTTATCAACCGGGGGTACATTTTGATAGCTCTCAAAGCCATCCTTAGTAGGAGAATAACACATAGGAATAAATCCAGAAAATACCGTAGGAAACTCATCTCCTGGCATGTTATCTGTCCACCATGCCTGAACTAATTCCATCGCGTGTTCTAATCCTTCCACTGGCTCCCAACTATTCTCGCTCGCTGGGTATCCCTTCCAGCTAACTAAAAACTGTCCCTTTCCATATCGTTCCCTGTAATCGATGACTGATTGAACTTCCCATTCTTGTTCTTCGTTGATGAGGATGGGTGCTGGCTTTGCAAATGTTCGTCCTGGAAATCGGAAATCGTCGTTAGGGTGATAAGGTTTGACTACTGAGCAATGGAAAACTCCTTTCTTTCTTCGGTACATTCTAGCATCCATGCTAACCGTATAGTTCTGGGTGTGTTCGTCAAATTCGAGTACTGTAAAAGGGCCTCGCCAGCGTGGCTGCAATTTCCGAGATCTGCCGGATTCTGTTGCAAACTGGTCTCCAAAAACCATAATTCTTTCCCCAATCTCGACAGGTTTGTGTGAGTTCCTCCTCTTAATTGCCACTCTGTTTGCTCTTGCTCTAGCCAACCGTAACGCTTGGTATGCCGCATTTCTGATTTCCTGGTGTCGATTGTAGTAATCATCGGATGCGGGTACTGTGGTAGCATTGACTTTATAGGTATCGAGTAGTTGGTATTCTCGTCCATACACAGCTTTGTATGGTGACATTCCAATAGTATCGGAGTGACCTGCATTGGAGTAAGCTGTTACTTCAGGGAGGGAGGTGAGCCAGTTGGTCTGGCGGGCATTTACAACATTCCTTAATGCTGTTTTCAGTTCTCGAATCTTCCTTTCTGCTTGTCCATTGGTCTGGTGGTGGCCAGGCGTAGCCATAATGTGTTCGATTCCTATTGTCCTTAGGGTTTGTTTCCAAAACCGGGAGGTGAATCGAGGATCAGCATCGCTAACAATCGACGTAGGTATTCCATGAGGGGTGAAAATATGGTGACGGAGTAACTCCATAGTCGCCATCGCAGTAGCGTTTACTGATGTTGGTATCAACCAGCTGAATCCAACCGCTCTATCCACCACCACCAATACTGAATCATATCCTTTCAGTTTCGTAAATGGACCCATGAAGTCGATAGCATAGCTTGAAAATATCTCAGAGGGAAAAGGAAGCGACATGGTGTTGCCAGTGGGTAATGTAGTCCTTTCCCGATTCAGTTGACATATGTCACATTGCTGGACATAGTCTTTGAAATCCTTCCTCATCTCCGGCCAGTAGATGTATTCTGTTGCGTACCGGAGGTTTCGATCAGCGCTATGGTGTCCCTTATTATGTATTTCTCCTATCATCAGTTCCCTTAGTGTTTCTCCATTCACTCCATGACCTTTTGGAACGTAAAGGCAATCTTCTCCTCCTCTTGTAGTAGCGTAGAGTAGACCATTACGTATTCGGTAATGTTGCATCGTTCCGTTTCGTGAAGTGAGGTTGGAATCCTTTGCTAACTGATAGATAGGGTCGTTTCTATATCCTTTTACCATCTGTTCCCTCCAAATATTCTTCATATCATCCACTGCTTGGATAATATCCCTTTCGTCCACCACTTTTTCTAATACCGTTACCTCCTCCTCCTCTTCAGGTGTTTCATACACTTTGTAGAGTTCGCGCTTTTCGTGAGGTAGGGAGGGTGGTTCTACTATCGGAACCTCATTCAGGTATGCGAGGGGTCCTCCATAGAGGGGCTCATTGTGGTGGTGTTCAGGGTACTCGGAGGTCTGACATTCGGTAGGGGGAGTGCCACAGCCTAGGGCTTTCTTGACACGTTCTTTGATGGCTCGGATATCGAGGCGTGGGCGTGGTGAATGGGTATTCCTATCATCGTGATCATCATCGGTGTTAGGCGGAGTTTCGATAACTGGTGGGCTGCTGCAGGGGGAGCCGGCATAGATCTTAGTCTTAGGTTTCAATTCCTCGTGGTCAGGACAGAAAGGTATGTTGCAGAATGCCCAATGCATTGATGCATGTTCAAGTTCCTCCTCACTCCTGCCACTGGTATAACTTCGGTGGTCTCCCCAATCGTTTAGGGGTTCGCTATTTCGGTAATCGTTTGCGTCTAGCTGTGCTTGCTCCAGGCTGCAGTTGCTTCCGCATTCTGAATGAGCACCGATGTGCTCAACTGTGAGGGCTTCGAAACGAGACATTTCGTGTTCAATAGTAGGTTCTTCGCAGGAAAGGAAGGATGAAATAGGTGAGGAACTAGGTAATTCGTCTTCTGATGTAGGATCGTTTGCAGTATGTGGGTAATCATCGTTTTCATCATAAAGGCGGGATAAGGCATCTGCTAAATAGTTCCATTTTCCTGGTCTGTACACTATTTCAGTATCGTACTTTCCAATAAACCCTCGCCATCGTAACTGTTTTTTGGTGGGTGTTCTGCTTGTCTTGAGGTACGTCAGAGGTAGGTGATCAGTGACGATGGTAAACTTGCTTCCTGCAAGTATGTGATGAAATGCCGTCAGTGCATCAACTATCGCTAGAGCTTCCTTGTCGGTTGTGCCATAATTCATTTGGGCATTAGAGAATTTCCTGCTGTGAAGCGAAGCAGGTCTGGCGTTTTCTGGTGTTTCTCCTTGTCCTACCCATGCTCCCACACCTGTGTTGGATGCATCGGTTATCAACCATATTGGAAGTGACGAATCATATTGTAGTGGTTTCATAACCTCGTATTTTGACACAAGTCGCTTAACATTATCCATGGCTTGGTCTTGGGTGGCGGTCCACACAAATTCTGCAACTCCCGTGAGTTCCGTTAGGGGTGATGTAATGGTTGCAATATGTGGCAAAAACTGGCTGATGTAGTTGACCGTTCCTAGAAATTCCTGTAACTGTTTCTTAGTCTGTGGCGTAGTCCATTCTTCGATCTTCGCTATCTTTTCTGGTGCTGGTGAGAGTCCTTCATCATTGATGACATGGCCCAACACTTCTATACTTGTGGCGAAGAATTCCGATTTCTTCCTGCTTGCGTAGAATCGTGCCTCCTTGAGCTTGTCGCAAATCAAAGATATGTGTTTCAAATGTTCAGACTCTGTATTGGAAAAAATGAGTATATCATCAATATATACCCACATGAATCGTCCTAGGTAATCGGCGAATAGATCAGACATTATGCGCATGAATGTTCCTGGAGCATTCATATCTCCCTGTAGCATTACTTTGCTAACAAAACATCCAAATGGTGTTTTAAAAGCGTTTTTGCTCACATCCTCTGGTTCCACTCTTGTTTGAAAGTAGGCATCGCTAAGATCGATTTTACTGCGGTACCTTGCCCTTGCTAGGGCATTCAGGATCATCTTTTGGTCTGGAATGGTTTCAACGTCCTTGATTGTGATCTCATTCCTTGCTGTGAGATCTACTAATGGCCTCATTCGTTTCTTGTCCTTTTTCTCTTGCGCAAACATGGGTGCTGCCGATGAAACTGCTTGTCTCTTGATAATTCCGGCTTTTTCCTTTTCTCTTAGCCATATGCTCATATCGGTTGCCCATCGTTCCGGTATCGAGTAAGTGGGTAATGAGCGCTGCTCTTTCCCTGGTTGCAGATCTATCCTATGATTGATCTTTCTTAGGGGTGGCAAGTCTTCCGGTATTTCATCGGGAAATACTTCCGGGTGTTGGCCCATGACATCTTCCGTGCTGATCACTGCTGCTCGGATCATACCACTAGTAGGTGTGCAAATAATTCGAACATTCTGTTTGGGAAACAGGATAGCTAATTTGCCACATTCAATTTGAGCTTGGTGTTGTTCTAGGAAAGGCATTCCTATTAGTGCATCGTATTTTGCCAGGTTTCCGACTAACATCCTAGTTCCTGGTGCGCTCAGCTTTCCTGCTGATATGTTGACTGAACATTCTTTATGACCTTCGGATCGTGATCCTTTCATAGCTAGGTGTATTCTGATTGGTGTTTTCAATTCTTGACAAGGAATTCCGTGTGTTGTTACGAAGGTAGCGCTAATTAGGTTTGCTCCTATTGATCCGGTATCAAACAGGACTCTAGCTTCTTTGCCATTGATGTGCATCGTTCCTTCGAGAGCATCATGAGGTTTGATGTTTGTTGGTCTAGCGGCCATCGTGATAATGTCTTCCTCTTCTTCCTCTATTTCCATACCATTGATAAACACCTCTTCCGCTAGTTGTTCTTGTTCCATTCTGTTGGAGGTAACTTCTTTTTTCACCTTAGCCTTGCCCTTGCCTTTGCCCTTGTCATCTTTGCTAGGACAGTCTCTTGCTAGATGTCCTTTACCTCCGCAGGTATAGCAAAGACCCTTTTCTTTTCGTTCCTTAGGCTTAGAGTGGGGCTTGTTGCTGGCTTTTCGATTTTCCTTTCGTCCTTCTTGTCTGGAACTGAATTCTTTTGCTGGTTTTTCGAACCTTTCCTTCCCATAAGCACCAGTGCTTTTTAGAGTAGCATCTATGCTTTCCGCATTTTGTATAGCTTCCATAACAGTATCGGTTTCAGCATGCTGTAATTCCGCTTCTTGCCGTAGTCTAGGGTGCATGCTCTTGAAGAACTGTTGGATGAAAGCATAGTCGCTTATGGTATTTGCAGGTAGGCGTGATCGGAACATCAGCATGTCGGTTGCTATGGTTGATATTCGCTGTATCTTGCCATTATGCACTTGCGAAATTTCATGGAACTTGCGATAGGTATCATCTTTCTGTTTTGAAGACTGGAATCTTTCTCGTAGGAATCCAACAAGGTCTTCTCTGGTCATGTCTTCACCGAAATATTCTGCTGCTTGGAAGGCTGCTTCTTGAGCTCGTCCTTCAGTATAGAGAATCCAGTAATTTCCTCCTCCAGCCTCGCTAGTCCGTAGTCCATTAATCCGTAGATATAACTGTACTGAATTATACCATCTATCGAACGCTTCTGGTTTGAGGTCATCTCCTTCACCAGTAAACTTGCTGGGTGAAGGTACTTTGATGCTGAGTTTAGCTGTAACAGCTGGGTTAGGCCTGGGTGTCGGTGGTCTTGGGACTTCTGGTGCTGGGGCTCCGGACCCTGAGGGTCCTGCTTCTGAAGCCATATCGTCTGATCCTTTATCGCTTTCTGAGCTATCTGGATCGTTACTCGGTGGTGCTTGGGGTACTTGTGTACCTGTAGGCTTTCGTGGGGATTCTGGGTACCCTCCGGGGGTAGTGGTTGGCGGTTCCAGTGGTTGTTGTGATGATCCTTCTGCTGATTGTTCAGCAGCGTCTCTGGCTAACTGCCTTGCAGCTGCTTCGCTTGCTGCCTGCTCCAATGCTGGAGTCTTTGTGAACCGTCCTTTCGAATCCCTGGTGCGCTGTTGAGAGCCTTTCTCAGGGGCCTTGCCCTTGCTTGGTCCTGAAACGCCTTCTATCTTGATAACTTGCTGAAGTTAAAAAAATGTAACCGCCTCTCGGGAGATGCGGTAATCGTAGGGTTAACGGGCTTTGTTCTGTACCAAGGTGGTAACTAGCGAATCAAAGTCCGGAGGCTTTAGCCAAGGTTGTTGAATAGACTTCTTACTGTATCGCAACTACTGAAGTCTCCGAGATGTTTGGTAGGTCTTAAACTAAAGATTCTTGAAGCGAACTGAAGAAAGTAACTGTTCAACCAAGTATATTGAAAACTCTGTCTGCCGAAGTCTACTCCTTCTAACGGAAAGAGTAGCAGTTCTTAAATACACTTCCTAGGCTACCGAGAGCCTTGTTCTCATAACATAATAGACTCCAAAACGGTAGCCTTGAAACCAAACATAAAACATATAGAGTATCAAACCGATACTCGAAACCAAACATAAAACATATAGAGTATCAAACCCTATACTATCAGTCTAGAGGCACTCCTCGTTTCCTGAAACATATTCAAAACTCAAACAATATCAACTAGTATATGAAAATCCTAAACCAGTAACCAGTACCGGTTACACCAACTGCCACAGCTTCTTCTGACTCAGCAGGACACTTGAGCATTCCAGACACTAGTGGCCAATACGGCTTCTGAGCAAGTATATCCATCACCGTTAGCCTCCATCCTCGATTGCCAGCAGGTTTGGAGACAAGCTTGATGCCTATGGCGGCGAGTATGTTGACCTGCTGGCCAATGGTTTTGGACATTGCAATCGTGTAACCGTGGAAAAGGTACTTGGAGATACTTTTTGTGATCGAGCTGCTAAATCGCGGAGTTACCCTGAAATTGGAGGGGATAGGAAGTCGGTTGGTGAAACACTAGGAGGTAAGAAGGCACTGATAGAGCGCTGGTGTGGTGAGAGCATCGTGAACAGTAATATTATCATGAGCGGCAATGCTATCGCGAGCATCAACAGTATCGCGAGGGGTAACGGTATCGCGAGTGGTAACTCTCTCGAGAGGTAGAGCTCCGGACTTGTGTCTAACCGGCCTCATAACCCAAAAGACGGCTGGGGTCCCACACTAATAACTACCATGATCACGGCACTCACAGCTGGTCACTCGGCGGGAACTAAATGCCAAGACACTAGGCGACAGTCCAAAGAGGGGTGTGAAAAACTTTCTCCTGTTGCTCTCTCGCACACGAACACACCCTTGCTCCATATGTCTTCTTCAACAACTCGCTCAATTCCATCGCACAAATAACTAAAACTGAGAAGAAAAACACTGCAGTATATGTAACTAATGAAAAACAAATTCCCTACTCGCTCCACCACCCTTCCGGGCCCTGTACTGGCCACCACACATACCCAGGCAAGCCCCCATCCCTCCCCGCATTCCCGTGCTAAAAGGCAATTTCACCGGACAAACTTGAACGCCAAGCAACTCGCACACGCATACGTCCTACGCCCATACCCGTATATCCCTCCCGTGTCCCCAATACCCAGAACGCTCCCGTACCCATAATAATCTTGTGTCCAGAGCGACAAACACCGGACGAGAGATCGCCGAATAGTCAGTAACCAAATCTGGGTAACGGTGAGAGAATGGAACCATAGTTAACAAGCGGGTGGGAATAGGGCAGATAAAGAACGACAAGCGGCAGGCAACTAGCGGCAGGCGACGAGCGGCAAAATAGCCAACGACGAACAACGGGAAAACAGAAAACGGGCCGCAGCCGAGCAAAAAAAACAACAACAGCGGTGAATATCCGGACGAGCGGAGAATATCTGAAGAAGCGGGACAAGTAACGGACGGGTGGGGAAGGAAATAGGAGGAAATGGGAAAGCATGCCGAGCATGCTTGGAGCATATCGAGCATGTTCACACATGCTCGATAGGTTCTAGGCATGTTGGGTGGTGTTTGAGCATGTCGAGCAGGATCTGGCGTTCTATCCATTTTCAACACAATAATCAGCTCCTGTGACGAGAGCGGAGGGACCGCACACCAGCCGGACGTTTATACAGCGCTGTTACTCACATCTTGGATCTCTGCGATACGTTTGTCAGTTGGAGTGTTTCTTCTCACCGTTTCCTCGAAAGTCACAGTGTGGCAACAAATGACATTCCTGGCAGATGGCAGGCTTGCAACTCGATGGACGAGTCTCACCACCATTTATCACACACTTAGGTTGTTCGAGCCGGAACCAGCTACCTTTGCAGGATGCCAACCGGCCACTACTAAGGCGATTCAAACTTAATAATAGTGATACCGCGTGGTCAGTTTTCATTATGTGCACGTACCGCGGAACAAATAAATTGACTGAGAGGATCAATCAAGGTAAACTGACAGTAGAAATAACTCTCGCGACGCAAGGTGAGGACCGGATACTGTTATGACAACTGTTCAATGCTTTTGCCTATCTCGGGATCGGTTCTGAGCTCCGTGATGCTAGGTGGGATCCCCATAGCAAAGGCCCATTCGCCCAATTTCTAATATGGACCAATCACGTTTCTGATACTGCCCTGACATATGGTGAGAAGGTGAATTGTTATTATCATGGGAAGAATACACGTGATGGGGGGAGCATGAAACAAGAAAGAAGACAATGAATGGGAAAATAAGAAATGAAGAATTTGAGCACAACAGATAAGTAAGGAGGAAACGATAGGATTAATGAAGAGAGAGGAGAAAATGAACGGGAAAGGGTGATAGGAAGGGGAAGTGTTCCTGCGATCAGATTGGTGGTAGGGTGGCGCAAGCTATCGTTTGGCCTGGGGATAGTCTGTGCTTATGTAGAGCCGAAAAAGTGTCAAGCAAAGGTAGAAAATTGACCTCAAGGCATCCGTTGGAAACATGAGCCTTCAACCCCCGCCAGTAATGTGTTCTCTCCCCAGCTCTCGTTTATTTGGATAAGGCATCGGGGATACGCTTCGGAATATTTGCTCTGTGGAAGTGGCAGCGGTATGCAGTGGAGGCGGAAGCCTGGGCGGACAGCGAGCCTTGGCAGTAAAAGCTTCCTGATTTCAACTAGCCGAGTATGGTTCAGGACAAGGGAAACAGGCCCTTATAGCCAACAGGATCCCACGTTTGTATAACGGGGATAGCCTCTTTCTCTTGGCCGGACTTATTAATAAAATTTCCACCCATAGAATTCTTTAAACAGTCAATTACAAGATCTCTATAGTTTCATAATTTATGTATTATGAACTCATAACAAGGTCATTGTTGTGGTTATTGTTAATTGTAGTTGAATTCAGTGAGCTGTTCAGGCCTGTCAGAGTGTCCTCTCGCTTCAGTGGGATTCCAATCGCTGATTGTGAACCAGCCAGCAAATAGAGTAAAGTGAACACAATCAGGGACTATCAAAGGGCGTTCTTTCGGATTGCCGCCACAGTTTCTTCGGAAGCCTTTTTGTAACTTCTGCTATCATAATTCGACAGGCTAGGGCTCTCTGGTGACAGCGGAATAAAGGGGGGGTTTTGGTTGTCCCGTACCATACAGTCAGATGCCAAGCCATACCACGCCTCACTGCCAGTGTCACCTCGCTAAGGCCTCTTGTGTTCTATTTACAGCACCTCCTCCTTTGTCTCCTCCTCCATCTCTTCCTCCTCGTCTGCTCCCGCTTCTCATCGCGGTACAATCACTCACTCTCATACACAAACACATCCTCACCAACATCGGGATTCTCTTACACGACGCATTGTCGGAAAAGTGATTAAGGCAATCTTCAATCTGAAGTCAGGCACGAATCTGGTCAGTTACTACTGAGCAAGATTCTTTCCACCAATTTGTAAGTGATTAGCCCTATTCTCCGAAGATTGTTTTCTGTGCAGATCATAATAGAACCAGCCTGTACTCCCCTGCATCTCTCACATACCTCAATGGAATCATCCACTAGCACTGTATCACTGCTTACATGCTGTCTTGTACATGGTTACTTAAGCCCCACCTTGGTCCTTGTTTCCTTGTTCTTCCGTGTTTTCCTTTATTAACTTTTCTTTTCTTCCCATGGTTCCGCTTTTCCATCATCTCTTCACCCGGCAGTTGCAAGCCCATCCGTGGATAGATAAAGTTCCCTGCCAATATATCTATCTCGATTTGATAGTCCGCAGTGCACAGCCTATTGGTGTCTGTTTCACAAGTCCATAGTTGCATGAGTTGCCCTTATTTGTTTTCCTCATTGTTTGCACAACATCTCCTTTAGTCACACCGGTATCTGATATTACTAGTCTATTTCGACTGCTTTCATACTAGTGGTATCACCACCCATCTCAACCCTTGGTTGCCATAGAAACACGCCATCTAAGGACCTACCGATTGATCCCCGCAAATCTTCAATTACTACGAACGCACCCACCGTGGCACCTTAATGCCGAGGTACGTTCCGTATTGACTCAGGGCATTAAATAGTCTCCCCCAATAATGATTGCTCTAGGAGACAGATGGTTACAGGACTTGTGTACACTGAGGTTGCCGAGAGCACAAATCAGCGCCAAGAGCAAAGGCAAGTGGAGAAGTCTTTGATCAGCGAAGCGCGATCGATTTCCCGGACGCGTTCGAGAACCACGGCAAACCCGACTGTTTATGCAAACAAACCGTGTCTTTCACTTCTACGCTCAATCCAGAAAATGGAGAACGATCTCCATGAACAAAATAATTCGATTGCCGAGCTACAGAATACGGTCGCAAAGTAAGGGATGAAGTACGCCAGGTCAACTGGAGAACTTATGATATTACGCCCGCTGCAGGATATCCTAGTTAATATCCGGAGGCGCTTTTTCGCAACCTATCGCCGTGGAAAGGACGAAATGGAAAATGAGGATCCAGTCACAATCTATTCTGGAAATAGGAGAGCACATCCAGGTGATGTGTGTTGGGATGTGTGCTTGATCAAGAATCACGCGCTTGAATGCGAAGATTCCTTTTGCACCCTTTATGGTTTGCCGTGGTTGGTGGCTGAATCACTTCTTGGTATGCTTGCAATTTCCTTTACAGCACCTACTACACTCGTGTAAGATCCCAAGACACAACCCCCTTGAACATGGGGTTCGTTCTTAGCTTCTTCCTACTTGCCTAAGTCTTTGTACTCCTGCATTGCGAGTCAAGCAATCGGGACCATGTATCCGGGGAGATATGTATTCAGGTTTTCTGCAATTGGTCTATTCACGTATCTAACTTTGACTACTATTAGTCTACAAACAACTTGTACGTGCAATGAATGCCCGGGCGACAGCTAAGACGAATACCAACTTGTGGTGGAACCCGCAACAGGAGGTTGGTTTTCGTGCTTTGGTCTTGTGGATTAGCCCGGCAAGTGCCGATGAACTTGAACAATTCCAGAACTACAGCAACCAAGATACAGAAGGCCAGCGCTTGTTTGCAAGCATAGATTGCGGTGCATAATGTTCAATGAAGGAGATTGCCAGAGGTGCTAATTGTTTGGTCATTATTGTGGAGGATTCTCGCGTATTCTACTTCGCATCACATTGTCTTTGTTTTCATGTTACTAAACGTGCTATGTCTCCCCATTTTATGATTTTACTTTCCTAACCTGGAAGCCTACATTGTCTTGATATATAAGGCCCAAGTTTGTTCTTGTTTTTTGCGCTTTTTGAGTTTCCTCTATTTCCATTCTTGTTACTTGGCAGTATAGTTGGGCCATTTTCTCAGCTAGTACCTCACTTTGGTCCTGGCACGAGCTGCAACTTCACTGACCTTCACCCTATAAACTGCGACATTCTCTACCTGTATCCGCCTGGATATCAGAATAGTCCCCCAAGTCTTCTGTTTCCCAGACTTCTTTATTGTCTTATGACTTTGTTTTACACTTGCTTTTTTGCATTCCCCTGAGTATATCCTGTTTAGCCTTGCCCTTTTCGTTGTTAATGGTCAAGTTGGTCCCCATGGGATCGTACGAAGATGGCTGGGCTTGTTGCTGAGGCCAGATTAGCCAGTATTATTGGTCATTTATGAGAATAAAGAACCTTCTCTCCCCTCTCGTAATCAAATGCTCTTCAACCTATTTAATATGGATACCCTATTGTTAGCTTACGGATACTTGTAACAAATTGTCTCATACGGTCAAAGTTACCTGTGACAGTGTGGTTGATCCCTAGCTGATAACAAGCTTCAAAACCTATAGCTGGTCAGACCCATAGAAACGCCGAGAGGAACACAAGCGTTTACAAGTATCTCAGGGCATGACCTATGTGCATGCAAGGCAAGTTTAAATTTCATGATTGACTATTCACTGACCACAGCGACTCAGATGTTGCCACTTAAAAATGATATCACGGGTGTCCGTCGACAACGAGAGGATGGGAACTTGATGTATTTGCTAGCTGCGAACATTGCTACCTCAGTGAATACATGACTGCCAAGCCGTGGTTCCCACTGCGCTCTCCACCTCTAATATCCGTCCGTGAGGTTATCCCAGTACTACAGACGACATGCGAATGCTCCACCTACTGGTGTACCTCATGATACCTATACCACATCTATATACGAAAATAAAGCTTTTCTGGACTAAAGACATCGCCATCAAGACCCTCCGACACTGGTCGTCCTCCATAAACCATGATACAAGCTATACGAAATATCAACGTAAACCACATAACTTTCCAAACAAACCCTGTGTCCCGTCGACGAGTGGGTTTCTCATGCCATCCACTACCATTTCCCACGCTCCAAAGTACTCCAGGATTACTTGCTTCCCGTTCTCTACTGACTTCCCTGATCCTTTGAACATGAACCGCAACATGCTACGAGTGAGGTTTGGTGGTAACATCATGAAAGGTCGAGAGGGATACTTGGTGGTCGATGTAAACCGGACTCGGAGGCTGCGTAACTCAGTAATCTCTGTCACGAGGTGCTTGAACCAGATTAGTTCTTGAATAGCCGATGCGCTGGCAATGAACACTGCATGAGCGGTGCTGGTCGCAATAATATATTCGCGGTTGGAGTGCCATTGAACCATAGTGTCGCCGATACGGAGCCTATATCAAGTTGTAGACAGCAGTGATGGTGCGTCTCTGGTAAAGTCTAAATCAACAAATCTGCCAAATGAAACCTAGGAGTCAGTGATTGAACCTCGCACAAGGCTGTGTCAGAGATGTGTTCATTGCTGGCAGATAGTGTAGAACCCGCTTCATACAAACCTAGTGGTGTTGCGACAGATCGTGACCAAATCTTCCAAAGTACGCGACTGAGAACGTGACGTCCGGACGGGTTCTAGTCGCTATCCAGCATACACTTCCGATCAGTTGCTGGTAGGGCAACTTGTCATACCCTCTCTCTTCTATGTTGTACAGGTTTTGCTTCTCTAGATATATTGGAGTGCTGACAGGATTGCAGTCCTGCATTCTGAACCGTGTGAGTACCTGTCTTCTGCATCCTTCCTGCAGGACATAGACCTTGGATACCCCTGGATTGCGTGTGACCACCATTCCCAAGAAGTATTCAACTGGACATAAGTCTACCATCCCGAATTGTGTCTCAAGCTTCCCACATACTCGTTCAACATTATGCTGGTATCTGGCGATGCGAAGATCTTCAACATATAGAGCCACAGTTGTACTATCAGTATGTGTATATATTCAGCAACAGAACCTAACCCGGCGAAGGCCAAGCAGTGAGACCAAGTCACTGTCAATCCTAGTATACCAGCCTTGGGGTGACTACTTGAGACCATACAAACTACGATTCAGCCGCACCAGTCTGGGTTCACAAAAGACACTCTTATGTAGATTTACGCAAACCTCCTCCCCAAGTTTGCTTCCCAGAAATGCCCCAAGGACATCTATCTGACGTATTGCATATCTGCGCCCTCCTGCCGCTGCCAATACCACCTGCGTATTGGAGCAACTTGCGCATAGGGCAAATGTTTCCGCAAAGTCATGAAGGTGTATCTGGTGGAAACCATAGGCCATCAGCCTGGCTTTCTGATGTACTGTTACAACTGGTGGGTTGAGTGTCCGCCGTATGATGAACTTTGGAGGAATTGCTTTCTTACCTGCCGGCATCTTGTCAAGGAAGGCGAGAACCATGTTCTTGACCACTGAGGTGCATTGGGAGTCGACAGCCGCTTTCTACCACGTGGGCTGGCCAGCTTCCATCGCCAATTTATGCTTCCTAGGTCCAGCTTCTACCACGTTGACCGTGCAAACCATCGCATCTGTCGTAGTTCTAGAGCTCTGTTGACCCCGCTGGGTGAGTCCCAGACCACCCACCTCTCCATAGAGAAGCTCCCCCAGTTCCGTCTCTCAGTATCCACATTCGCCAGCTCTTATAAGTTGTC
Organism: Tuber brumale; assembly: GCA_014065205.1. Taxonomy (NCBI): domain Eukaryota; kingdom Fungi; phylum Ascomycota; class Pezizomycetes; order Pezizales; family Tuberaceae; genus Tuber; species Tuber brumale. The sequence goes on from JACCEG010000005.1 coordinate 705,176, forward strand.
ACAACATCGGCAGTCCCTTTTTGATAACAACCTCCTGCTCCCTGGGTATTTCATCGCTACAACGACTCCCACTATCATTATCATCATTCTCATCTTCATTATCACCACTAATATCTGCTTCCAGTTTCTCATGCAGCTTGTACAATTCATCTGCCAAGTCAGGTGTTCTTCGCACAGATCAATTGATCGGGCATTGTACGGGCATTCGTTTCCTTCGCTTCTGGACTCCTTTGAATAGTACAATTCTGATTCCGCGTGCTTGACATAGCGGGAGAAATAAAGTAGTTTCTTCAGCAGATCGTAGTGTCTCTATTGCTCAGTCGTACTAGAGTAACCAACTAACATGCATTTGCTTGCCATTTGGTCCACCTTCTTGTGAGTCTCCTTTGCTGTTTATCCGTATGCTATACAGCCCCAAACTCGCAGATCATTATAGGTGGGTTTCCGTCCCAACCATCTGGTGTAGGGAGTTTCTTTCATGGGTAGGGCCCGCCTCCGTAGCCTGCTGCGTACGCAAATCACAGCCATTACCATGTCCACGCAAAGTTCATTTGGTGTACCAACAGCATATAAACCAGCCTGGGTAGTACCTTTGATCGTTCTCTTTGCGCAGTCTCTCAGTCAGTTCTACTGAAATGTGTATGGACTTGTTCGTTAAACCTCTATCTCCTCTTGCCTTATGAGATGGCAACACTCCATTGAGATCTACTGTCAACCTCCATCCGTGTGCATCTTTCTAACTGATTATTTCTGTGATACTTTTTCATAAAAGCCTTGGAGCTATTCAAGCATGCTAATGCCTCTAAGATCCGCCTCATCAGATACCCTACTTTGAAACATGTGTAGTCGTCGGTGCACATTAAAGGGTAGACTGCTCCCCCCAAGAACACAGGTGAAATCAGTTCCGTAATGTTGCTGTAAAGTAGGTCTGGTGGTTGGGACACTCGCAGGGTTGAGGGCAAAGACGGAAAAGGTTTCCGGACCATACTGCTAGACACACAACCTATATGAACACATCGTGGAAGAGTATGTATCCACAGATCCTGTTTTCATCCACCAACTTCCTTCTTACTGTATTGTACCCGCGATGCGCTAAGCAAATGTTCCACAGCATGGTCGGTATCTCCAGGACGACTCCAATTCGATAAGACTCTAGATCTGCCACCAGAACGATTTCTCACGGTCCCACTGTCTCTGCGCGAAGGATGCAGAGCCCCCTGACTTTTTCTCTGTTGACTTCCCGTCCATCGTCCTACTCCACAATATTGACTGCTAGCTATCCCCTCCACACTTAGGTATATAGAGTACCCCTGTCCCTGAAAAATGCTGCCATTGCTTGTGTTTCCGGTCCCACACTGAGAGCATGACATCGCTGTTTCCCAATGCATCAATCTCAGTATTGCTGGCCACCCGAAGGCGATGCGCAATAGGTGCTATTCATATATAGTGTGAACATTGTTCTTTCACGGTCGTAACGTAAATACAGGAGCCGCTATCGAGCAGTCATTGGCAACCCGCAGAGACGAAGTCTGAGCTGTCAACACCATGATTATGAGTTTAGTTATCACTATGTTGACGTCGTACTGTGCCTGCGCCCGGCTATTGACATTGTTCCTTCCCCGTCTCTTCATCCACTCTTCTTTCAGCTTCCTGCAATCAATATTGTGATGACCCTTCTTCTGGCAGTAAGAGCAGGTTAATGTCGCTTTCACCTCTCACCACCGTATCACACAACCCCTACTACTCCTTACTTCTCCCCTGTGGCTCCCAGCCTTTATCACCCAGTTCTTTCCTCCCACACCTAGGATAGTATCACTGCTGGCCTCAGGATTCCTACTCATGCTCAATGCAGGAACGTTGATTGCGGCATTGGGTTTGTCTGGCTGGTCCGGTTTTATTATATTTGCTGGCAAGTTGCACATATGGCATCCATATGCGGCTAAGCTGTTCCAAAGATAAAATGTTTTCTACGGAGGTTTGATAACCTCACGCGTCTCTCATAGACATTCTATGATGCGGTCAATTTCCTGCCCGTATTGTGGTACCATCCCACGAGCATCGCGTGTGCAGTCAAAAAGAGACCACCGGCAGTTGTACAACTATAACCGCAGAGCTTTCATCTACACTGAAGCCCATTTATCGCATAAACCAATTGGATCCTCATCGTAATCATCGCGGGCATACTCAACCCATAGGTGTGGCTGCGTTGTGTTCCTGATCTTTGCCGAAATCCGGCAGTATTTCCTGAACAATTTATCCGAAGCCAAAATGTCGGCTGGTTCTGAGCTGCCGTTGTTGGATGCCTTCTGGCAACCAGAGATGATCCACCATAAGTCAAGTTCCCCAAGCTGATCAGCATTCATCTTCCTCCAAAGGCCGAAATTCTGTTCACCGAAGAGTGGAAAGGTAATGTGCCCCACTTGTGATGAGTCCAGAATCTGCAACATTCTGTACACTTAGAAAGGTACCAATTCGTACGGCCAGAACAGAAAAGTGGTTTCCGCGCATGCAAGAAACAGAATGAGACTCTCAAGAAATTCCCAAATTGCCTCATCAAAAAACCAAGGTGTTGAAAACTGCGTGTCCAGTACCTTATGTCGGTAGATCGGAAAGTATCGAAGAGAAAAAGGCTTATGATGTGATAGCAACGTTGTACGTAGAGAACGAGAGGAGGCAAACTTGATGTATTGCCTAGCTAAGAACGTTGCGACCAAAGCAAGTACGGTACTTCCAAAGCTGATGTCTACTGCGCTCTCGAACTGTACCGTCTATTGGCGAGGCAACGCCAGTACTATTTACTACATGCTAAAACTTCATAACACTATATATGTCACCAGCATCTGTCCACACGCATGATGTTCGCAAGGTATACGGGAGGGGAGCTTTGGTGATGGCCACGAAGTGGAACTGAAGATATCCAGCGGTAGCTCATTGCGATAGTAGGCCGGAAGATTTGGGTTCCAAACTTTCGACTGTAAGTCACCAGACATGTTCTGCAACGTACTCGCCCCAGATGGCCCAGTGGCAGAGGCTATCAAGCAGGTACCAAATCCACCTATGCCCTTCCGAGATTGGTCCTAGATTGGTTTGTTGTTGTAATAGTATCTCTGTTGGGAGGCCAACAGACCAAGGGGAAGAATACTCAGACAGGAAGATCTATATCAGTGTGAAACCCTTGAGAGTTCAACATATTGGGTGTGGACTCGCAATTAGTACTAGGTGACCAGGCTGGAAACTGATCACTTCATAAGTGAACTGACTACGGAAACGATAGTCACCCACAATAGAGTAAGGTAATAGTCTATTTGGACGCCTAAGTCAAGGACGGCTATTTGGTATAACAAATAGTACAGTCATCAAGATAGAGGAATACCATTGTGACAGCATGAAAGGGTGTGTGAAGTTTCCGGGTCACACCGTGTACTCACTTATAAGATTCTTGACGCTTTTGTATTAAAACAAGACAGGTTCTTGAGAGGAATAGTACTTAAACGTAGTGTGCCAAGCCTACAACGCGAGATAGCGATATCAAAGTGCCTCCACTGCTTTGCAGACAGGATCAAGCAATGGAGAAGATATCTTATCAATATGAATTTGGTCATATACCTGAAAGGATCAGTTGCTAGATTTTATTGTAAGCAGCCTTCCTAGACAGATTCTGTGATAGAAGATTTTGGCGCACCTGGTTTTCTTATATAAGAGATTGGTGTCGACCTAACCTCTAGTGACAGAAAGTATAGATTGTTACAATCATTGCAAATACTCCACACAGGATGGGTGTTCAACTGAGCAGAGCCTGTCTGACAACTCCAAGAGTCACACAGATGGGCTCAGATTATGGCAGTACTTGGTTAGTTCGCAAAAATGGCAAACATCAGCGGACTAGACAAATTGGCCGCTGCAAACGATGTTGCAAACCAATTCCCCAAAGTCTGCTACTAGCTACATACACTACCCAACGGAATCATAGTAAATATAGACTAAAGGTTCCAAGCAAAATTCCCAGAATCCCGAGGCAAAGTACTGGAAATCAAGTGAGTCATATTAACCCCATTCCACTCTCTCACTGATTGACAACTAGAATCTACTAACTTAGTTCTGAAAGGATACCTGCGAGGCTTTGTCAACTATGATGAGGACAATTGTTAAAGGTTATTACTATAGGCTGAACAAGGCTACAACCAGTCCACTACAAGAATACATGAGACGTCAGCAGCATATTCAAAATATGGGTTCCATACAGGGACAGAGTGGATGAATCCGTGAAATGGTTAAAATCCAGGACTACCATTTTACGCAAGCAGGATTCGGGCAATATGTCTGCAACAAGAATGTTCTCATAAGAGTCAAGGAACGAAATGGCAAAATATTACAATCTGAAGGAAAAACAATAGTGGGATTTCAGGGTTAGGTACCAAGGAATGTTAAATGCACAAAATATCTGCACCAGAAGAAAATCTGATGGATTAAGCCACCACTGTTATAGTAACTTTAGAATTATAAATCAAGGATAATAATGAGCTTCCAAACTTGACACATTAGAGCGATAGAACATCCAGCCCCGATTGCATGTTCCGTCACTTGATCAATATTGGGAATAAGTACATGACAATCTTTCCACACCCGCACTAAGAACTGGAAGAGATTGACGGAGATCTGCAATGGTAGTTTGATCAGAGAGTAGAAAGTTTGGTATGGTTTTGAAGGAAATGAGTAGTGGGTCATTCTATGGAAAGGTCAGAACTGTGGCACTTCTTGAAATTATACGTATGCTTCAAAGATGAAAAGACACAGCTGCTAGTTATCAGCCTAGCACATATGGCAGATGATGTAGAGAGTTTTCATCGCAAAACTCTGACATGACAATAAGGGCTGATTTAGGATAGTGAGGAAAATGTTTTCCTACCATTGCTAAGTAAATGGGGGAGGTTTTTTAACTGGACCGGAGTGAGTCATTAATTATATACTGAAATAAAAGATTATACAGACTTTCGAGGTAAAGGCAGGATGGCAGGAGCTGGAGTTATGCATCAAGAAATCTATGACAAAGAGGACAGATCTCATGGTTAGGTAACTGTGTAGAGACCCTGAATTTTCTGGGAAGCACATATTTCCCTCCTGACTCATTTTGAGGCCTGCTTATCATTAGAAGGATTTCAGGAATTGCATCCAATAACTGCAATATGACATCAGTGATCACTACTTCAAAATACCATGTACATTACCACCATCCATCCGACCCAGGGCTGTTTGTAGAATATCAGAAAGAAGACCTTTGTTGACATTTGGGCAGTGGAATAGAAGGAGTCTGTGGAGGGTACATTGAGCTAATAGGCTTCAAGCTTAGGCTTGATAATTTTCATCCAATTGTGGTTAAAGGTTTTTAGCGAAATGCTATAAAAGTATGTCTGGGTGGCAGAGGCTATTGAGTACATACTGCATCTACCCATACTCATTGGAGATCAACTGTAGGTTTGCTGATCCTGGTGACAGGACTCCTCTGCTAAGGCAGGCAGAGGATCATAAAGCATGCTCAGAACGGTGGACCTTGATAAGGTGGAGATTCTACAGATGTTAATATATCAGGATCAGAATTGCAATTGTTACTAGCGAGCCAGACACGGAACTGATATCTTTATTACTAAAGAGAATACGGGAAGCATAGTGATCAAGAGTAAAGTAATGTAATAGTCCATGCAAACCGCGAAGTGGAGGACCACTGTTTGGTATAACTGATAGCGCCGTCATTTCAGCAAAATAATACTATTCCATGATGGTAAAAGGGTTTCAGAAGTATTTGAATGAAATACTGTTGGCACTTATAGGATCCTATATGTTTGCATATGAAAACCCGAGTGACACTACGGAGGTATAGTAGTCAGGTATAGTTAGCAAACACTTTAACACGCGGTATAAATATTGTCATATCTCTTGTGATTTACAGACATCCTCTAGCAATGAAGAAGGCATCTTGAACATATAATAATGGTTACTCTACAAATCTTTATCATTCCTATTTTCATCAGTACTAGCCTTACTCGGCAGATTCTTCAAGCTAAGACTTTTAGCTTATGTCTCTCAGTACTAACAGAGTTTGTCATCCATCTAACAATGAGTTCCCTGGAAACAAGGTAAGGTAACCTTCTAGGGTAAAGGTAAGGTAACTATATAGTACTCCAATAGGGTAATAAATACTCTGAGATGTAGGGTGACTATTTGGAGTCCTGGTGGGGTATAGATGTACAACAATGATAGAGTAACTCTTTTGTATTTAGATAGAATAACTACTTGGTACTCAAAGAAAGTAACTATGTTCTTTAGATGCAGGATGACTCTGTTTTTTTTAGACAGGATAACTACGTAGTTCTGAAATAGGAAAACTACTTCTGGTGGAGGTATGGTAACTATTGGATAGGGTAACTACTTAGTTAGCAGGTAGGGTAACCACATGGAATAAAGGAAGAGTAACTCATATCACATGGAGGCAGGATAACTACTTAGTTCACATATAGGGTGACTAGATGATACTGAGGTAGGGTAACTACCTGGTACTTATTAGGGTAACTCTTGCGTACTTAGTCAGAGTGACTACTTGGTACTCTGGTGGGCTAAGTACCTGCTACTCATCGAGGGTAATACTTTTGTACTTATGCAGGGTAGGCACTTGGTATTCAGGCAAACTAACTTCATTGATAATAGGCAGAGTAACGCCTTTAATGGTTGAAGAGGGTAACTACATGCAAGAGAGGCAGGGTAGCACTTTTCATTTTTAGACAGGGTAACTGCCTAATACTCGGGTGGGATAACTCATAGGTATCGCTGATAAGCAACTAGATTGTACTCATATAGAGTGCCCACTTCTGGCAAAAGCAGGGTAACTATTGCGAGGTACAGGAGTGTAACGATATGAAGTAAAGGAACTCTAACACGTTTGTACATAAGTTGGGTTACTACTTTATACTCTGGCGGTGGAACTATCTTGAGCTGGGATAACGTACATACCTGACGCAAAGGCAGGGTAACCATCTGTAGCAATACTAGGGTAACTACCGGAACCCAAGGCGCGGTAACTGTCTGCAGCACTGGTAGAGTAACTATCTCCCAAAAAGGTTAGGTAACTCTTAGATGCTCACCTATGGGTATCACTTGATACTCAAGCAACGTAATCATTATCCCTATAGTAGAGGTATGGTCACCTCCTGTACCAAAGGTAGGGCAACTATCAAGAGTAAAGGTAGGCTATTTTCTCCTTTTTATTTTCTTTTTATTACTTTTTCTTATTTTTGTTTTTTTTTCTATTTTTTAAATCTGTTTGTATTTAGTATTAAGGAATAAGGTCATGTCCGCTCAAGCTATGTAGACCCAAACCGGCTCCGCGGCCCCGGCTCAGAAAGGTTGTAGAAAAACCGTCTAACTAGAGGGCCAGTCGGTGTGAAACACTCCGCCAAACCACAAACGCTACAGTCTACAAGAACGTAACATCTCCACTGACGCGTGACATAAGAGAAATCCCAGAACCACAATAGTGAACCAACAAAAATCACAGACAGAAACCTCAAACTAATGGAAGTCCATAAACCGAACCCGCAGGAACAACATGATGGCTAAGCGAGTCTGATATACTGAGATCGGTATCAAAGAACCTGCTCTGAGCACTGAAATGGGTCATAGTACCCTATGTTGGATAGAGTTGGCAACAGGGACAAGGGAAACAAAAGTACCAGAAAGCCAACCGAAGTCGGAGGAAGGCGCGTGGTAGGACCCAAGAGGCCCACAGCTCTGCTGGAACACCAGGCCTGGTGGGGAGGCCGGCAGCAGAATTACCGACCAGGAAGAAGTGGTAGTAAGGTACCAGCTGGAAGGAGTGGTACTAGTCTGAGACCAGCAGGCCGTGTAGAAGGAAGTAAGGTAGCAGCAAGGGTGGAGGGGTAGTAGTCAGGTGCCAGCCTGTGGTAGTAGAAGGGTGCCAGCCGATCGCAACATAGAAAGCATGCAGGAGGGGTAGACCCAAGTGTCCAAACAACTGTGGGAATCGTGTTCGTGTCTTACTAGGCGGCCTCCAGCAAGCCTCAGTCAAAGCAAGCAGTTTTACAGCGTCGGTTATGTCATCCCTTGTTCTACGAGAGATAGTTTCGCTATAGTGGATGGGATACCACCTGCTAAAGCAATGAGTGAAGAAGGAGAATGCCGTAATTGACTGTAGTCTGTGGAGGAGACCCAACACAACTGCCTAGTTTCTTTAGGTGAGGGATACATGAGTTCATCATGAACACATAACGCAAACCGTAGTCCCAGCCGTCTGTTGTGATGAAAAGAGGGAAACCCGACCTTGCTGATGCTAAGCGAGGCCTAGAAAAAGCGGGGCAAGCGAAGTGCCCAGCTTCGCGAGATGCTTGAAGAAGAGGATGTGGTATCCCTAGAGGGTGAACCTCAAAGGGAGAGGGTAGTAGAGATGCACCTGAAGTCGAGAAGGATAGACAGTGATAGCCTACACCCCCCCAGATGGGAGGATGCAGACAAAAAGTGGTGATAGTTTGGTGTGGTGTTGAGTGTATCCCAATTAGGAAATAAATTTCAATCACCTGAGGTGTAGCGGAGACAGAGGATGGCGTATTTTCCCCTTACATATTACATTTTTATCATACTGCATCAAAGCACACCTCTCGCCCCTTACCCTTCCCTTTTTTCTTCCGCTGTCATTTGATTTTCTTCTCCCCCCGCGTCCTTCTTCCCCTTAAACCACCCTGGCTTAGTGCTCTCTTTCCGTACATTTTAGCGCTGTTTTACGGGCTTTTTGTACTGCCGGTTTTCAGGGGTCACTGGTATTATAGATATTCAATTAATTACCATTTTTCTTAAAAAATATATCGCAATTTGGTTTCTCCACATTGCTCCAGCCTCTGGTGGGTCATAAGTGACATTAATCACTCCCCCCTCCCTTACAATACGGACAATTATGATTCCCGAGTACATCCCGTGTAACCCCACGCCGCCCATCCCACCAAACCGCTCCCCCGGCAACATCCGCAAATCACGCCACCACACCCATATCGCCCCATCAGCCAAAACTATTGGAAAAGCAGAGACCGAAGTGGCGAGAATCCCGCGTTTCCACGAAGTCAGAAACCGCGAGTAAGCCTAGCTGCCCCGGAACAGGAGGGAAATGGTTTGGAGAGATGCCAGTCACCATGATACAAATCCGGGTGGTTGTTTGATCAAAGGGTTAAGAGATGATCATTTCCGCTAAGGTCTAGAGAAGAAGAGAAGTACGGTACCCACTTTTCGAAAGTTATCCCGGCAACCGGTGTGGGAAATTCTCCGTAGCTTCCCTTAGGTGGATGGTGATTCGGCCGGCGTGGACCATGCTGTAAAAATTGCTCTGACAAGTGACCGATAAATCTGCAACAGGCGGAGGAAAAGCTGACTTGGATCCAAATGCAGTCAAGTGACCAATACAGAAGAATGAACGGAGACGAAGCTAATCCGGATTGGGATAGTGGATTGGAGTGATCAACATCGTTGTGGGGAGGATGTGATTGAACTTAAAAAAACAAGACAGGGCCCTTTTAAAAACGGGAAATTTTCGATGCCAAGCCACCTCATAAACATGAAATTCTCTAGGGTAATTCTCAACCGGTACGCTGGGGTGACCAAAAACCAACTTTCCATCTATGATATATTATGTAATCCAAACAAACACCTTAACCCTCTTCTCTCCTGATCACCCGGACTACATGTATACCAATAACTGGTGAAACATTCTGCAATATCACCATCAATCTTTTATTTACTCATCAACGTTTAAGACTCCCATTGCCTCTTCATTGAGCATATGCTACCTGACGTGACCTGAATTCTGTATCTCCAGAGTCGTCCCGCTCTCCTCGGGTATCAGGAAATGATACACAAACCTTATAATGGGTTCGGGATTCGTTGGATTAACCGGGATCCTTCGCTTGGTTGGGTGGTGAGTAATGGCTTCCCTGGCTTTCGCTGGGTTGAGGAATGGTCAACCCGTAAAAACCTTTCATCGCCGAATTTTCTTCCTCGCGCCATCTTCTCCCACCCGATAGCCATAGCCCATTAAGCCAGAAAACTGCATTTACGAGGCACGGCGAGGTGTTTGGATATTGTCCATAATTTTATCAAGAGATTCTTTATGAGATGCTATTCCTTGCAAGTTTCCCTCGTATTTAGCTATCACTCGATTCTTGTACTTCCAAAAATAGACACTTGATAGTGGATATCCGATCACTACGAGTTAGGCTTCGTTCATACATCAAATAAATCGTCCATTTGAACAGTCCTCTCGCAAGATAAAAGCGGTGACTAATAAATTTAGAGACGATACATTGGGGATAAAATGGGACAATTATGATTTTAGTTCTGAATTGTGGTTGGTTTGTTTGCCCTACATGGCCCAAGTAATTATTGACAATTCGCACACATAGTATCTCCCCCGGCATTTGCTATCTGTCGGTTATCGATACATGCTACCTGACACCCAAAGCACCAGAACACAGCAATGCTCTGTCATTTTGTTTAAGGTCCATGCCCAGTGGGTTCATTGGGCTAACACCCGTTAAGCTCGTGTAGGCTGGGGTGGAATCACTATTGGGTTCGGCTCCGGCCGTGTGGGTCGTGCCAACTTATTTTCAACTCGTGTCGACCCATTAGAAGGCCTGTTGGTACATATCTGCTCCACATTACGGTAGCGCCTGCGGGAATCATATCCGGGACACGATGGATACACCCTCCGGGACGCCTGTGGAAATGGCTCTTTTGTTTTGTAATACTAACAGCCGGTTACCTTCCTATTTCGCTTCACGCGTAGTCGGCAGACGCAAGCGTGACCGCGAAGCAAGTGTGACGCAACTATTCTTTACTTCTTCCCCATAGCATGATAGTTCATGACTAAAGACAAGCGCAGAAAATAATAACACAAATTTTTAGAATTTCAATTAATGCTAAGAAAATCAGCATGGAGGTTGGAGGAGGAGCCCAAAAAACATGTTCGAACTATCATGGCCCAAGGGAACATAGTTGCAGCTGAGATGTTGATACCTATTCCTGATCATGAATAGAATTCTACTCCTAATGATCTTGAATCACTCCTACCTCCTCCAGATTTGTTATAGGCTTTATCTTTACTTGAGCACACATCTATTCATAATGATATTACATAATAAGTAGATCTAAATTGTTGAAAGAGACAAGATATATATAAAAAGAAAGCTTCAAACTGATACATAATATGTTAGGAACAAACATCTTGAATGGGAACTTGAAGATATTGAAGGCGATGGCAGTAATCTGGCTAATGATAATGAATCTAGTTCTGGTTCATCATCTATTTCAATAATTTCACTGTTGAAAATACAGATTTCGTTTGTATTGATTGAAATTTTAAAATTCCGCATTATTTTTTCTTCACTTGTCTTTAGTCATCATCATGCCACAAAAAAATGAAAAATGCTTGCCTCACACTTGGTTCGGCGTCAAACTTGCTTCTGCCGACTATGAGCGAAGCGAAATAGCAGGGTAACCGGCTATTATATTACTACAGTAATAATACTATTACTACTATTGTCCTCAGTTGTGTTCTTGGCTTGGCTAATGTTGGTGGGTTATATAGGGTTCATGGGTGTGATTACGGTGGGGTGTTGGTGTGAGTGAAACCGTGGCAAGGCACATAAGCAGCAGTTGCTGTCCTCCCTGCTTGGCTCGTGGGGGGTGAAGAAACGAATGGCAACCAGTGATTAATTAGGAAGACACCAAACGATCAGACCGCTTCTATGGTGAAGATGAAGAGGCAGGAAATGGCATCAGAAGACTTCTGACAACATGGCTACGACGTCAATTGCTTTCTTCTTTTATTGTTTTTCTTGTTTTTTTGGCTTCGCGAATCCACTTAGTTCGGGAGGTATGGTTGTAAACCCACAAACCGAAGCTTTGCTTGTACAGAGGGGTTGATTATTTACTATTTCTGAGAGCGAGTGTGCCATTCCCGTCGCTTTATGCTCTCTTTCTTGGCCAGGTTTCTTTCTCCCGCATTGGGTGGTGGCTCTTTCCCAAGGTTGTCTTCAATGCATCCGACAGCTTTAACAATGCCAAGGGCAAGCGAAGGAAACATCACAACAGTGTCACTCCTCGCTCTCCCAAACGAGCTACTGCGGGAGATATCGGTTTACAAATCTCTCTTCTAGCTGTATTCATGACCCGGACAAATGATTGGTGATGACATATTCGGGTGTTTTGGTTGCTACAACTCCGAAGGTATGAAAATTCGCAAGTGTGGCCCGCGGGTTTCTTACGATCGGTGCTTGACATTTTTCTTCTTTCTTTCGCTTTTTCCCTGGTGTCTGCTCCTGTCAGGCATGGGCACGGGAGTGCCTGCGGCTGTTTCAGTGCCTCTGTCTGGAAAACCACATTGCTATCCAGGTCACGGCGGGGGAGTGATTGGGAAACACTCCTCTCGAGGGCCAGGGGTGGGCCTTGGGGGCCAATGTTGTTGGTAAGGGAGAAGCTCAATCAGCTTGAAAGTGGAGGGCTCTTCCTTTACTCCATGGAGGGCGGCCATTGTGGGTACCATCCATACTGATAAATTCATACATCATCCCCACGTCATTCTCTTCTTGAAATCCGTGGTGGATATACAATTGGCCATTTCGTGGATCCTGCCGAGCTTTATTTTAATCATCGGTGCGTGCTCAGGGTTGACGTGCATTAGCCGTAGTCCATTATGTTGTGTAGGCCAGGGTCGGAGTAGATTTTATTTCTCATATAGTATTATGATAATGATTTTGTGTCTAAATGTGCTTGGAATAGTGTAAAGCACAATGAGCCCATTTTTGGGTTTAAAGGTCTAGATTAATAACAATCAGAAGGGGCAGATGGCTCGATACCCGGTTGTCCAAAGGCTCTGCTCTATAATATTCAAACACCCAAGTTGCTCAAGAGAAAAGCAACCTAATTGCAAACAATCGTTCTATAGACTCCAAGAAATAACCTAATGGGAGTCACGTAATAAATAACCCAATGCATAAACGCCTTCTGGTAGACGAATAACCTACCCAACAACTTCCTGTCCTAGGTACCATTAGGGGATATGGCAGCAGATTGACTGGTTGGTGAGTATCCTCGGGTGGGGAGAGGTTTACCTCCATGGGCGCATCCGAGCCTGTTGGTGTTGTGACTTTTGGACCTACGTTTAGGGGGCTGGATGGTGCCTGATGTGCCCCCCCGGCACCGTTTTATTTATTTCGAAATTTGCGGTGGTCTTTACCAGCAGTAAGCCTGGTCGGCGATATCAGGATGATAAGATGTTTGATAGCCCTCTAGGCCATAGTTGACACTGCTCCAATCACAATGGAGGGATTAGCGTTCTGAATATTGTTGCATGAAACCGAGTTCCAGCACCGTCCACGAGATCATGGTTTTTTTCCCACCATTGGGAGATCACGTGAGCTGCCAGAACGTTTACACAATGTTGGCTTATGTTATACGTTTCGACCTGACCCCGGCTGTGCACGGGATTCATGATCTGGGCGCTCGAGAAAGAATTTGTCGGACACAGTGGTGGACCAATGGGATTATGTAGTTTGATATTCAGGCACTTGACTTGAGTTTTAAGGAACTGTATTTGATCTGAACTGTTGAAGAGCATGAAAGAGGTTTCCCGCCACCATTTTGGCGCCAGCTTTAAGCCCTTTTACCCCCCCCCAGCTACCTGTCCTTATCCTCCCACTCTCCATCCTTCTCCATATCCTCCACCAACTCCTCCTCCACCTTCTCGTCATCATCACCATCATCACCCTCATCGTCCTCACCATCACTGTCACTATCCTCCTCCTCACCATCATCACCCTCATCATCACTGTGACTATCCTCCTCTTCCGATTCTTCATCACAGTCGTCAGAATCTTCGTCCGAACAATACTCTGAAGACTCAGAATCATAGACGAGCCCATCCTCGTCTGCGTCACCCCCAATCTCCCACCATTCAAGGCCCTCCTCCGCCTCAACTTGAGTTTCCACCTCCTGACTTCCCACCTTCCTTTCCCGGGATTCGACATAATGACGACAGCAGTCTAATTGACACCAGGAGTAAATTTCCTTACCGTCGGGGCTCTTGCTTTGTCCAAAAGAAGAGCCGCTTCGTTTCACCGCATTATCTCCCCTGGTTGTGGGTGTAAACTTTCCTTTCCAACCACGCCAGAGATACCCTTCGCCGGTCTTGATCATGTTGAAGAATTCCTGGTTGATATCAAACATGTCACCAAGAGCGAGAGTCTCGGCCGGGTGGATAATTATCGCCGGGGGGTGGGCTCCACCTTTCTCGAATTTCGAACACATGATGGTAGACGGTGCAAGGGGGAAAGTGGCGCTCTGTGTAAATATTAGTATATGCATCAATGATAAGAGGAATTGCACTATTCCCGCTGGAGCGAGTCCGTGACATTGAAAGAACCTCCAGACAAATGACCTGCATCAAAAATGTTGTATGGGCATTCCTGCACCACTGTACTATCATTTTGCCTGCACAATGATCTTACATTATAAGATCCAAGACCGCAGCTGGTTGTAGATTTTTCCTTGAAAAGCAACATCTTCTCATATTCAACGATATGGATCCGAGGATGGCGGGTCCTGCTACATTAGTACATCATACAATTAATGGTACGGGCGATGAAACCTACGATGACTGGACCCAGCGAGTTGGACGCTGCAGCGGTTGGCATGCCCATCTGCTACTCAGTAATTGTAGCAGAGCCCGTTACGGAAAAGGCCGTTTCTTTAGAATTGCCTGTGAACACGAAAATGGTTAACTTTTCCATCGAGAGAAATGGTCCAAACTAAACAAGCGAAGAAAGAAGAGTTTCCATGGATGAAAAACAAGCTAAAGGTTAGAAACACGGGAGAGAGGTGGGGGTCTCGAGATAATTTTTTTCAAAAGTTATGGAGTAGCAAAGGATTTGAATCCGGTGTGCTCGGTATGGTGGAAGAGACAAGGAGGAAAGAAGAATTGGGGGTGGGACAAGGTCCTGGGAAAAAGTGTTTTGAATGGGTTTGTGGGAAGATGTAGGATTTATGTAGGGTAGGGCTTTTCTGTCTGGGCGCCGTGGTTTCAGCTTCACGAGGTAACATTCTATTTCGGGGAAATACAAAGCTCTTCTGAGCTCACTCGTCTCTGTGAGAAGAGGCTACAGGGCAAGAGTGGT
Source organism: Tuber brumale (assembly GCA_014065205.1). Taxonomy (NCBI): domain Eukaryota; kingdom Fungi; phylum Ascomycota; class Pezizomycetes; order Pezizales; family Tuberaceae; genus Tuber; species Tuber brumale. The sequence continues at coordinate 720,397 of JACCEG010000005.1, forward strand.
CCTTCTCGTATAAGAGGCTGATCTTCCATGACCACCACGAGGCAAAAGCGGAACAGTACCCCCCAAACAACAACAGACGCGGACCAAGCGGCCGCAATAAATAAGATCCCCGAGCGCGCGACACATCGGTCAAACGAGCCACTAGACGTGCCATACGGCACAGAAACTCCCCTCGGCCCGAAGCGCTCTATTGTAGGAGAGGGACGCCGCATGTGTGGGACGTCAGGAGCGCCCCCCTCCCCCACAGTCGGTTCGACCTCCCACCCCCGACACCTGGGGAATCCTCTGCCTGCCCCCCTGCCACCCGGCCCTCCGGCGGCTGCGGAATACACCTATGGCCATCGAGTCCGATCCCTCGGCTGCGCCCCAGGGGCAGAAACTCTGAACAATGGAAGAGCAAAGGCCCGTTAGATAGCAACCTCCAGGTATGCCTCTAGAGACACGGTGAACGGTTATCGCAATTTACCCTACAGACCAGTGGGCTATATACCAGTGGGCTATTCAAATGTTTCCAAATGCTAGTGTGATAGTAACTCACTATGTGGGGGCATGAGGCCTTTACGCTTAATGCCGTTGGGAAAACCAATAGAAACTGGCGGCTTAACCCCCCGTGCCTACCTGGCCACTGTCTCCGCCACAAAATTCCAACCGTTCAATATATTGTGCCTGATGTCAGAAATACAGGAACTGAGGTTTTGAAATTCAAGGTCTTTAGAGGGACTGAATTCAAATATAGGTTCAGCTGTAATGAAGCGAGATGAAAGAAACTGAGAGAGATGAAGGTCACAATTGTTGGGAGCAGAATAATTGCTTGGTTCAAAGATGAGAAGATTGTCGTTGTTTTTGTTAACATCTGAAGAAAGCACGAAGAGCTCCTTCTCCATGAAGAAACTAGATCCTCCTTGACAACCAGGGACAAAGTCCCGACTGTCCACGTATACACAACCGCACATATACGCAACACTTCACCCGTCCACAAATTTACCGTAATCACTACCGTCAGACCCCTAGATGTGACATAAGACCTATATGTGGCACAGGCCGGAAGGTGCCGAATTTAGGTATCGCTAGCAACGGTAACCCCGCATTACATCACCATAGGAAATCCCCACCCCCCACAGACAATGGCGCCAGCGAAGAAACTCACCGCAGATTACGAGAAGCGAATCCAGCCAGCGATTGCAGCCATAAAAGGTGGGCAGGAGCCAAATGTACCAGCTGCAAGCGAGTCCTATGAGCTGAATCGGCGAACTCTATACCGCCGTCTCGCTGGCACTACTCTAAGCCATACAGAGGCCCATCAGGAGCAGCAGCGGCTCACCCCACCAGAGGAAGAGGCAATTGTAAAGTGGTACTTCACCCAAGATGACAAAGGCTTTCTGCCACGGTTGGATATGGTTAAAGACAGAGCTCTTCATCTCGAGTCAAAGCGCACTGAAATCCCCCCACCTCCGATCGGCCACAACTGGATGTCACGCTCTTTGGGGAGACATCCCGGTTTTGCGCTTAAGCTTAGTACTCAGCATGAGTGCCAGCGATCATATGCCAATGAGCCTGTTTTCTTACGAAATTATTTTACCAAGCTTGGTCGTGTAATCTGAGGACATGATTTACGACCATCCCAGATCTTCAACATGGACGAAAAAGGCTTCCTCAAGGGACTGGCAACTAGAGCAAAGGTTTTGTGCCGGCGGGGGAGACAGAATCCTCGTGTAACCCATGATGGGAAGAGAGAGGTGGTAACTGCTATGGAAACGGCGGTCACGAATAGTTCTGTCCTTTCACCGGATATAATAAACAAAGGCGCTGCGCACAATATGAGCTTGTATAACAATCTTACTGCAAAGGCGAGAGCTTATCGTTTTAGTTATTCACCCCAGCGCTAGACTGATGATAAACTAGCCCTTGAGTAGCTCAAACAAATTTTCCTTCTTGAGACCTCTGTAATATGCTCTGATCTTCCCCGACTACTTATTTTCGCTGGGCATGGATCCCATATTACCTTCGAATTTGTCTCCTTATGTTTTACAAATAATGTTTTGCTTCTTTGCCTTCCCACCCACTCGACCCATCAGCTCCAACCTCTACATGTTGGCCTATTTGGCCCTTACCAGTATTTCTATGAGGTTGCGGTTAATAACTATATTCGCTCTGGCTAAAACGTGGCAGGAATAAAGAAGTCAATTTTGATTCCCTACTTAACTGAAGTGCGTGAGGAAACATTTACTCCACATGATATCTCACAATCGTTTACCAGTACCGGCATCACCCCACTGAACCCACGTCGCATCTTAGGGAAACTGATTCCTTTTATCGCGAAATGGCACGATTCATTTGGTATTGTCAAGTAGGCATCAGGCACCTGGGAAATACGCCATAAAGTTAAAGGAGCCAGAGAACTCCTAGCTGGCCTTACACTTCATTGCGCAGATTCTTCTACTAGTATCGAACGTCTGAAGGGGATAATGCACTCCCTGGGTCATCAATTGCAAGACGACATCGCCGCCAAGGGGCTTAGGAGGGAACTTACACTTAAGCTGCAGAGTACGGACAAGTTATACAATGCTACTGACCGCGAAAAGCTTAGTGAGGCATGTGTAGTAGATGGTGGGGCATTAATGGCACTTCGCGATGCCCGTCTTGAGAAAGACAAAAAAATAAAACCTGCATACACTGCTCCAGGTGGTCCTCAATGAGCACCCATTCGAGTACGAAAACCTGCCTCCCAGCCATGACAACACCCGCCCCACTAGTCTCCGCTTATTGCAAGAGTTCTTACTCCCGCCCCCACAACTCCACAAACCAACATTATCACTATTGCAGCCACACCAGATCTTCTCGTAATTGATTCTGAAGAGATCTCAACCGATGCGAGTGAACCTGTAGACCTCCGTGATTCAGATTGGGCTTCCGTTATCGTTGTAACCTCCACATTGCCTTCCACTTATCTTTTGACAACCTACCTATCACCAGACTCTCCTTCCACATCTTCCACCAACATGACCCTCTGGACTCACAAATCTCCTATCAATTAACGTGCCCTTTGATCTATCCTCCCCCCCCCCTATTCTGTGTACCGATTTATCACATTTCCTACTTTTTTTCTTTACAATGCTACAATTTTCCTTTACGCAAGTTCTTGCTTTCTTTCTTCCCTATTCTTGCAATGTATTCCCTTGTCCAATAGTTCAATATTCACCTCATAGAGGGGTTGTTACACATTGACTTTGTTGGGAATTGCGTGATCTGAAACTATGTCAGATGCTAGTAAGGTGTTATTTCCCGGTCCGCGACCTTAAACTCGTAGCAACCAATAAAATAAAAAATAAAAATAGAATAAAAATAAAAACAAGCAGCAATAGCATAAGGAAAGGATTGTGCAAGATATCCAACAACCTCGCGAAGACTTCATTGCGTGCCATTAAAACCCCACCTCCAAATTGTCCCCGATGGGAAAGGTAGACTCTCAGTCAATTACCAGAATTAATTAAAAACAAGAAAAGAGAAAGACAGGCAAATAGTTGCCAACTGCCAACCATATCCTGTCTCATTCCTAGCTGTTCAAGAAACCTCCAGTGCTTAACCTCAACCAATGCCTTCGTCAATCAATCAGCAGTATTTTGCTCTGCGGGAATGAAGCTAAACACAGCAATTCCTGCCTGTTGAACGTCTAGTGCATTGATCAACCGAATATCAAAGTCTTTGTTGCGTGGAGTCACAGCCTCGGACTGGACTATCTGTAGGACTCGTTTGGTTTCCGTATATATGGTAGGGGGAGATCAAGAGAGTGAGGTAGTACCCAAATTCAAGGTTCTGTAGTCGAACGAGCACATGCATAGCCAGAAGTCGTTCCTGAGATAGATACGGCTTGGTTGTCATATCACAGAGTAGTTTTCTATGCCTGAGAAATTCCTTTACTACCACAATGAAAGAGGAGTATTCTGATTCTCGAGTTGATGTGTCTAAAATTGTTTGTTTGGGTGACGGACAGGTGATTGGTCCAGCAAGGATGAAGCGGAGGAAACCAAAGGCGCATCAATCCTGCATCTGATTTGCAAAATCCTCATCCGCAAAACTTATTAGCTCCAGAGGCTTGCACATTAAGGTTGAATAGACAAGTGCAAGACTCGTAGTTCTTGAGAGATATCTTAATACCCATTTTGCTACTGTCAGGTGAACAGAATGCGGGTTTTGACTGTTACGGCTAAGAGCAGATACAGTATAGGCGATATCTGGATTACTGCCAAGTGATACGTACATCAGAGCCCTAATTATTTGGAGATGTAGCTGTTGATAGGCTGGTTGGTCATGGCTGAATTAACAGAGTTGAGTATTTCAGGATAGTAGTGTGGAGGGTTGATTGGCTTTGTCCTTCTAAAAGCGTTGTTGTATACATTCGAGATAATGCAGTTGTGATAGTGTAAATGACCAATTTGCAAGCCTTGCGATCTCCATTCCCAAGAATTGTTGAACAGCTCCCAGGTTTGTAATCTTATAATTCTATTGTAACTGTAGTTTAAGGTCCTCAGCCTCGCTAGGGTTAGCATATGTGAGAAGAATATCATCAATATAGAGAAGAACTAGGAGTGCTGGTTTACAATAAAGATTTGGCTCCAGAGAGCATTTTTCAAGCGCTAAAGAGAGGAGGAGCTTATCAATAGCCTGATACCCAATGCGCGGAGCTTGGTAACGTCATTAAAGTGCCTTCAGAAGGCCTACTACTGTGAACTGAAGTCCTGGATCAATATGTTCAATCCCCTGAGGCAGCTCCATATACACATCCTCTATGCCAATAGGCGCATTAGAGAAGGCAATTATAACCTCAAGATGCTCAATGTTCCAGATCTGAGCACGGGCAACTACCAATACGAGCCAGATAGTTGCAAGTCGACTAGCAGCAGTATCGGTCGTGTGGTAGTCTATTCCTTTTCATTGCTCATAGCCCATCATAATGAGTCTTCCTTTAAAATGTGTAGATCTATCTCGATTAGACTTTGTCCTGTATACCCATTTCAAACAAATTGGCTGCATTGACTTTTCAGTATGAGAAGTCTTATCAACTGGTATCCAGGTAGCGTTCAGGGCTAGAGAAAGAAGTTCTGCTGTCATGGCTTCTATCTATTGCGCACTATAGATACTTTCCCTTGCTTCCATAAAAGATAACACATCATCTACCGCAATGCTACCAAGCCAGTGAGTCACTTGTGCTGTAAAGATATCGGCTGCCGGCAATACAGAAAAGCAAGCATTTGTGTACTTCCTGGTCTATTATTTCAGTGACAAGTCTTTGAAGATCCGGATTACGGCTACCTGTTTCGCGGATCTTCATTGAACTAGTTTAGACTTCAGCTTTGGTCTAGAAGACATGATACTGATATCCCCTGGCATTCTACCCAGGGTGCTATTTTGAGTATTGATTGAGTCGAGCTCCGAGTGAGCATTTAAAGAGCTTAAAACTGAGAATCCTGAGTACTCATGTAACATGAGCCTCCGAGCAGAACAGAGAGTATTCTGTGCATATGTCTCCAGCTGCATGATTGAAGGAGAGTGAGATGACTCATCAGCTGGTCATTTTTTCTGAAGAGCCAGTGAGAAAGACATCAGAGTTACTCCTTGATTCAGAGTCAAGAGAAGAGGAGAGTGAAGACAAGCTTTCAGGTTCAGCCATAAAGGTTTCAAGGTTCCTGAAATCAGCACTCAATCCTAACTCCGGGCTTACACTTATTGCATTTTGGTTTTCAACAAATACCGTATCTGAGCTGTGAAAGGCGCGGCCAATGCCTCCATTGCCATAGAAGTCCCACATTCTCCATTCTTTTTGAGTAGGAGTATAACCTACCATCATACCTAACTTAGAATAAGGTTCAAACTGCAGCTTAGAGTTCCAGATAAGTTTCTCATCCGGCATTCGGTGGTACGCTATACCGCCAATCCTCTATGAAAGGGATAATGCTGGTATTTTTCCGTCATGAACTATGGAGTATGGTGATTGGTGCTCCAAGGATGATTCTGGACTGCCGCATTGGAGATATATTGTGGTCGCAACAACGTCAGACCAGAACCAAGTGGGTAGATTAGTATCGATTATGATAGAGTGAGTGCATCAGTTGATTGTTCGTGTCATCTGTTCTGATACAGCATTCTTATACTGCCTATATGGTGGTTAGGTTTCAAATTAGATAGCATATGGGCGAAGTTGGCACTTGAATCACTTGTTGTCATATTCTGCGCCGCGCTTATCACAACCAAATCTGGTAACGGCATGTGCGCACAAAGCAGGGTTTATAAATGAAAAAGATTCACGAAGTTGTTGAGTACATTCTTCTCATTGCTTGGTCTCTAGAATGCAAACAAAAGTCTAGTAGGTAAAGTCATTAATGTGGATGAGATTGTATTTTGCTAGAGAATTTGATGCGGGAAGGGGCCCACTGGTATCAGAGTAGATTTAGGGGAATGGATGGCTTACTCTAAGAGCTGGGATTTACCTCCTTGTACTGCACTGTTTGGCTAGACTACATATAGCATATGGAGACTTTGGCAGTTCAAAAGCAATGTCGAGTTTCTCCATTGCTGAATGAGTTAAATGTAAAAGGCGTTGGTACCACAGAGTGTAATTGCAGGGGAGCAGCGTTGAACTGTGCTCGATGAGTAAACACTGAGTAGTAGGCTCATTCATACCATTGATGGTACGGTCCCTAGCCGACTCCGTTACTTCTTCTTAGGTATAAGGTCTTTACTTATAATACCCGTGTAGCATAATCTGTGCTGGTGGCAGGTGTCTGCTTTCTTCCAAACTGTAGACTGTTGAGAAACAAACTCAACTGACAGTCAAAGCTCAATTAATCTTCCAATAGTGAGATAGGTGAGACCATAGATTCACGAACAGAAGCCGCTTCAACAATAGGGCCATAAAGAAATATATTTCTTGACTGTTTTGCGATAACTGTACTATGGTCTCCTAGGTGGATGATAAGAGAGTGAGGTAACTTTTTGAATTGAAAGAAAGCAGGCTATAGTGTGGCAAATGTAGTGAGAGGTGCGAGAATCGAAAGCCTAGTGAAAGAGAGACAGTAGTGATATAAGGCAGTAATTTGTAGTCGCAATACCACCCACTGTTGGCATACGAAGTCCCTGGTCGACATGTCTCAAGCAAATTTCTGGAGGTGCAGACATTACCAGGTTTCCTGTCCCTTTGATAACTTACCTTGTAGCTGCTGTTTCCCAGCTCGTGCTTTCAAGATTTATCCCTGTGTGATAGGCATTGCCGCTCTTTACTGCTTGAGCTTGTGAAACACTTTCATTGGAACACAGCCTTGTTCCATGCCCTGGCTGACCACATGCAATGCAGGACAAGACACTCTGGCCGGTTCTGAGCTGATCTGATAATTGTCTCTTCTTATGGCACTATTGTGCTTGATGTCCAACCTTGCTACATGTATGACATCATCCCCGGATTGAAGAACGGTAAGGGGCTGATTTACTGTTGAAGCCACATTAGCCACCACCGCAAACCCTGCTTGTGTTTCTATAAGTACCTGCTCTAGAGCGCAGTCTCTTGCCACAAATCAGTTAGGAGCTCGTAGATATTACACTACCAATTTGAGCTTTAGCCATTTTACCACTTACGATCTTTCAAATAATATCAGCAACAGAATAGGTGTTTCCACGCGCAAAGATCATTTCCACTAGGGTATTATATGTGGGTGGTTGAAAGGCAAGAGGCTGGTCCTTAAATGTTTCAGTGTCAATCACCTGCTCAGACTCTGCAAGTTGTTGTTGCAGGTTAGGTAGCTCCAAGAGGAATTCAGTTTGGGTTTTCCATTAATAGGTCGGCATTCAAGGAACTGTTCACGCAGTGCTAATCTTCCATTATCTGAAGTGACACTATTGAGATGCTGCTGGAATGTGAACCACGTAGCTCTAGCACCTTCACACCGCGAAAGGTACTAATTTGCAGATTCTGAACAAGGCGCCCGAATTGCTCTAACTGCTGTTACCTCAAGAGAGTCTAACTCTACTGCTTAGTTGCTAATTTGCAACGTTCATATCAGTGTTTTCATAAACCGGGTACCTATTCCATACTCCTTAATAGCCGTAAGGTGGATTGACATACCACCTTGCCATATAATGTAGTTCCGATAATTTTGTACTGGAATCAACATGGCATGTTGGGAGCTAAAGAAACCCTCTTTGGTAGACATAGTTGAAGACGTGGTGAGGATAAGAAAAGAAGGAAGACCGCAAAACAAAAGTTAAAAGTAGAGAAACAGAAAGCCGCCGTAAGGAGAGAGGAGGAATTGATAGAATTGGAAGGTGTAATCAAAGAACGGAAAAGGCTTTTGTCAGCCTATCCAGCTGTTTGCTACTGCGGATGAGGTCGCAAGTGCTCTGGCAATCCCGGACTCGTAACCTGTCAGAAATACGGGAATAGAGGTTTTGAAATTCAAGGTCTTGCGAGGGACAGAAGTCAAATATAGGTTCAGCTGTAATGAAGCGAGACGAAAGAGGTTGAGAGAGCTGAAGGTCACAATTGTTCGGAGCAGAATAATTGCTTGATTCAAAGGTGAGAAGATTATGGTTGTTTTTGTTAACCGCAGAAGCAAGCATGAACAGCCGCTTTTCCATGAAGAAACTAGATCCTCCTTGACAACCCGCGACTAAGTCCCAAGTGTCCACGTATACACAACACTACATATACGCAATACCTGATAACAAAAATCAGACAACCACGACTTAGTGTGTCTAAGACCAAGTGATAGCTGAGGATTGCAATTGTCAGATCACGAGGTAAGCAATTCTTTGAAGAAATGTGGATTGTGTCTTCCCTACTTATTTCTTCACTCTCTTCTTATCTCTGCGATCATATTTGCTTTATCATACCCGATTTACCTTGATAAAGCTGTGATCCGGGTACATCACTCGCACCATGTTTCTTGACATCATTTATCACTCTTTCCCGCTACCAACTCACTTGGTGGCATCCACAAACTGCTGTTTTCCACCATCAAAATATGATTCAGGAGTTATTTTCTAGAAACCTCACGCTGACATGGCACAAGTGCACGGAAGGAGCCCCGGGAGATCAGATACTGAAATTGCTGGAAACCAGGATATCAAAATAGTTTCCACAGAGTTCGGGTGACAAGTGATGAACTATAGAATTTGTGACATTAGCATATCGTAAACACCAATATCTGCGGGGCAGAGTCGTCCACCACGCCGCCACGGTTTATCACGCGTACCGGGCCGGATGCCAGGACTGGGCAGAGGTCAAATGCGTGGTAAAGGAAAACAAGTGTGACACTAGATTATCTCTCGCAAGGAACACTCTCTCTTACTCACCATCTCCTATCTGGCTTCTTGATTTCTCGCTTCACTTAGCTGGCTGACGAACAGGAAATAACAGGATTATAATTGAACTATCATAGAAAAAAAAGACAAATGTTCCCCGGTCACTGTAGTAGCGCCCCACACCCATCCAATGCCTTCAACTTTCAGTCACACAAGTCGCCAATTGAGTATCACGGTTTCGCAGCTAACAGGAGACAAGGCCTCAAGACCTGCAGCTGCTCGGCAGTGGGTTAGATATCGTACTCAGGATCTTGTTTGTTATGTATATTGCAACAGGCAACTACGCATAGTTAATTGCTCTTATGTGCATGGCCGATACTGCTCTCTGTTTAGGATGTTTGTGTTTGCCTCAAATACTCTCTAGACTCAAATTATTATTCTTAGGCAGTTGTGTACATTAGTTGCTGGAACGCTAATACTAAGATTTTGTCATGAGAAGACCGTGGTTCATAGATGTTACGCGGACATCAAATTCCATTATATAGCTGTGAAACATAAGCCAAATCTACGAGGGGAGAATCTGTCGCGGAATGGTCGTGGCATTAAAATGGGTAAGATAAATATTTGAAATGTGAAACAATCTTATATTGATAAGATCTCTGCTCCATAGGTTTATGATATCTGTAAAGTGTGGAAAGGACTTCAATATGTATAAACCGCATCTACTTGTGTGCTGACAATTGGTAACTACTATTCCTCTCAAGTACCTCTCTGGTTTTAATAGGCAAATGTCGACAATGTTATCTTTGCAAACCCTCATTTTCCCGGAAACTTATCTCCCCCTTTCTCGGTTCTGCAATAGTATTCCTGCGTCAAGAGGACCACGCTGTTTGTTGATACCAAACCGCAGCCTCCAACTTAGATGTCTGCATCGACAATTATATTACTTAGGTCTTGTGGACTACCATTCCCGCAGTCTATTGCATCGTATAGTAATCAGGTTCATGGTGGGCTACCTAAGGGCAATTTTAAGTCCGATCCCAACATGTCAACATCTTAAGGTTCTCCTACTTACATAGGGCTTGGTTTCTGAGCATGGTTCCCCTTGGTCTACTGGCCTCCATGGAGTGCTCCTGTGGCTGGGATCGAACAACATGCAGGGGATCTCAGACGGGTATGAGTGGATCCCTATGCCTTTAATAGCCTCTGCGACTTGGCCATCCTCCACGCATATTGCGCCCAAAATGTCCATTCACTTCAGGGAAATAGTTTAGGAAGCCTGACCTTGCAGTCTAGTATCACAATGCACCTCCTTCAGATTGTCTCTGTTCCACGTCCCCGTTGTCGCCGAAGGTTGCTTCTCATATAACCTGTGAGCAGAATGTGGTTGCTGGGATGCCAGCGCTGTAAACGCAGTTATTGTGTGGGCTTCGTTGATGTGACATCGTGATTATAGGCCCCAACTCATGCAATCTTGCTAAGGACATAGGGGCCCCACAAGGAGTGTGCGGAGGCATGTTGGCTATGCTGGCAAATCGAGTATCTGTGCGCTGTTACCCTACTGTGTGTTCTGTGCCCTGTCTCTCGATTTTACATAGGACTAATATGAGCTCACTCATACAAAGCTGCGCCATGAATGCCTTTATAACCATTTACAATCTTACAATACATTTTAAGACTCAGCGTGGTCGGGGTAAAAAACTTTCTTCGCTTACTTTGCCATGCTAGGAAACCGTTTCCTCATCCTCTGGCTTCTGCCCTTCCTGGTATGTTCGGATTTTCACTTTGAAAATTCTCCCTAACTTTCACTGCACTTTCAATACTAGTATCTAACTCTGCTGTGTTCTCATGTTCTGAACCCCGTTCCCACTTAATGAAGTGCTATAGTTCCCGCTTATGTTGACAGATACCTCATACTTATTTCTTGTCCGAGTGGATCTTGCTCCTTGCACTCATTTCAACTTCCCATTATAGATCACCATCAATGTCTCCTTTTGTCCAGTTGTTAGGGGCCAATGCCAGCGACAGATTTGTGAAGGGGGTCGAATTGTGCAATGTGGAATATGGGACGAATTTTCCATCGATCAGGTATGTTGAGCATGGTCTCTACTGATCTGAGTTTTTCCCTACTTTTGAAACGACCAGGTAGCTGTAGTCTTAGCTGCATCCCTTGTGGTCGAGTTCGGATGTACTTTGCATCTAATATCACTTGGTTCCCGATCTTCAAGTCAGGCTGTTGGCGAGGTTTCCTGTCATATTCTTCCCACATTCATTCCAGTTTCTTTCCTGTTGACGCTCGTTCTTATTAATGTATTGCCTTAATCCCATTCACGTAGAGTGTTGCTCGCCAATTTTGCGCTTAACGCTTCTTCATCTACTCTGTCTGTACATGGAATCCATTGTTCACCTGGAATGACAATATCCTATGAGGGCTGGTTGCATAGTGGTTATGGGCATGCTCAGCTAGTAGTCGTAGCTGATACCAATAGTCCTGATTATAGTTGACAAAACTTCCTTGGTATTCTTCCAGCAATTGCTTGGTACCTTGGGTTTGTCCACCAGTTGGAGGGTAGTATGCACTTGACATTCTTGGAATAATCTCGGGCTCTTGGCAGAGCGATTCCAAGAATTCTCCAGGCAACTTTGAGTCCATATCCGTGACGATTGTGGTTGGCAGGCTGTGTAGCCATAATTCTTCTTTAAGGAATGTACTGGCGATATCTTAGGCTATACCCTTGGTCTGCAGTCACAGAAAATGGGCTATTTTCGGGAATCGATCAACTACCACCATTATCTGAGTACATCCTGGTGACTTTGTGAGTACAGTGATAAAGTCCACGGAGATAGATGCACACGCTATACACGGTCTTTACAATGATTGCAATAATCTGGGGTTACCATATCTTCTCAATTTATTATCTGGGCATTCATAGCATGATTGTGTACAAGCGTAAACTCAATCTGCAAATCCTTTCCGGCGGATGGCGTACACTATTATTTCCAATGTTTTCTCTTGCCCGAAATTTGCTGCATGTTTTGCATCATGACATTTTTATGTTATCATGGTGTATAGTGCAAGGCTATTGAGTACAAATAGTCCTTGCTTATAATACAGTAGATAGTCAGTAAGAGTTCAATACTTCCGCAAAACATTTTCCTGGTCTCGTCGCCCAATAAGCTGTGCGCTCTGTTGCCTCCAGGCTGCATCTCTCCCGATAACTACCTCTATCCCATTTAAAAATTCACGCTCAAACTGCTTTATACTGTTTTACAGGATTATCTCTTTTGACATCAGAACTGTCTTCGCTACTTCTGAAATGTCGTACAAGTCTGCCTTGACTTTAGCTAATAGCCGCATATAACTGATGCTAGGTTCCTGGTCTCTGAACATCAAGGATCTTGTCTCTCTATTGCTTCCTGCGAATCTCCCAGTTCCTTGTTCCATGTCTTCCAAGTCTTCTACTTCTATCTTGTCTGAGCTGTTGACTGTTTCCGCCACCAGTTGACATATGCGCGCATGTATTCCTAGTTGGCATTCCACCTCCTTATGCTTAAATAGTACAGCTTTGAGTTCACTAGTGTAATCAGCATCAATTACTCCAGCTCAGAGGGAGATTCCACTTCACACCGCTAAACTGCTTGTTGGAGCTTCTCAACTTTATGTTCCTTTCGGTTGCCCTACAGCTATCTAGGCCCTTATATGTGGATGTCCACATTGTGGGACAATATCATATGCTCGTGTACATAGGTGATCTGCTGCCACCATTCTCGGGCCCTTTGCTGGCAAGTATGCCTCATTGCGCAATCTCTTAACCCTAATAACAGGTTCTATTCCACCTCTTTGAGGTTCCAAATACAGAGCTTTGTCTCCATCTCCAGCCTCTCCTTCATCGCCTACCCTTGCTAAAAGTGATCTCAAGAAACCTTCTGCTTTCAAGGTTTTCTGTTCGCAATGCGCAGCCCCCCTTCTCAGGACGGTACTCTGGCGGGCTTCTTAATATGTTAGGCTTTCTATCCTTCATACCAAGTTAGTATTGAATTCTAAGATTGTATTGTACCAACTTCAGACCAACTCTAATTTGATGGCCACGGCATACTAGTGAGGTGAGAAAGTATTGCAGGTTTTGCGGTTCGGTAAAAACTGTACGTGCTTTTTCCATTCAGGTCAAGTAGTGTCTCCAATCTTTACGTACTTTGAGTGTTGCGACAATTTCTTTATCTTGAATTTCGCAATTGTACTGCGCCATCTTTAATTTTAGAGATGGCAATGCCAGTGGATGTGGCCGTTTCTCAAACTATGGAGAAAGGATGCATACACCTACAAAATCGCTAGCATCGGTTTCTACTACTATGGTTTTTCCGCAAAATAGTGGCGCAGTATCAGGAGTGTAGTGAAGGGGTACTTTAGTACTTCGAGAGCCCTATCTAGTTCAATTCCCTCTTCAACATTCTCACAATTTCTCGGCAATGATGCGGTTTTAGGCTTACAAATAGCGGAGAAGTTTTTTACACATCTTGTGCTGAAATTAGTGAATCCTATGAATGCTTGCACCTCTATAACAGCATTAAACGCTTTCCAAACCATCATAGATTCCACCTGTGGGGTGCTCATGGACACCCCCGCGATGGCCACCATCTAGCCACAGAATTCTACATTGGTAGTATTCAAGCTCGATTTCTTTAACAATACTGCTAATTGCAAGTCCAATAGACTTTTTAAAACTCTCTTAATAGCTTCGATGTGTTCCTTCTCGTATTTTGAATAGATCAGAATATCATCCTGGTAACAGAAAACTCCAAAATCAAGATATTTCTTAAGAAGTTGGTTCATCATATGTGGAAAGTTACCTGCATGTTAACCAAGCCACAAGGCATGACCTTGTATTCCTAGTATCCGTGTCTTGTACAGAACATTGTATTCTATTCATCTCCTTCCTTAATTCTAACTAGTGGTCACCATCTTTCACATCTAACTCGGTGCACATCTTTGCACTAGCTATGCAGTCGCTAAGCTCTTACATCAACTGAGGAGGGTCCTTGTTGCGGATCATAATCTTATTTAGATTTCGCTTGTCTACAACTAGGAGTAATCCGCCATCTCGCCTTGGTACAAATACTATTGGTACTCATGCAGGTAATTGACTTCCTGTCATCTTTTCTTCTTTTATCATAGTTTCCAAGTATTCCATTAAATCCTCCAGTTGTTTTTCGCACAGTGGATATATCAGTTCCGGAGCCCGAGTTGATCCTGGAATTAACTTAATCTCAGGATCAATCATTGGTCTTGGGGTTTATTCTTCCACAGTCAGGGTTTCGAAAGGATTTTTCGGTCTCCTTATTCTTTCGCTAATGATTTGTCTCCCCGGTATTCTTGTGTCCTCCAATTCATCCCCTAAGACATGCCCTGGGATCTCTAACACCTGTTTCGGAATATTTGCATATATCCAATATTCCTTCCTCTTCTTCCACCCAGCTTTCACAACATTTTGCAGAAAAAGGTGCAATTTTCTGCATCTTCGATGTGAGATACTGGGTGTTCACCAGGCCACCAACCAAAACCAATTCTCATTCCATACTGACCTCCATTACCCAATTCATAGGATACTTCAGAGATGTGTCTGTCTTTTCCTATTTCCAATTTTATCAGGAGGATATAACACTTCCCTTCTGGGGTGGCTGAAAATCTATCAAAGCCTGAAATATCAACTGCATTGTTGCTGTCCGTGCACGGAATACGAAGGTAATCAATTAGGTCCTTCTTAATAAGGAACAGGTTGGATCATGAGTCTGACCAGCCTTTCACTTCATATCACTGATCGTGCATATGGAGTTAAGCCATTCCCTGCACACAGATGGGTCGCTTTTGTTTTGAAGCATCCAATTCTATATGCTTACTGTAGATTAAACTTCCCTAGTTCTGTGGTTGAGGTATTATTGGTGTTGAGTATAGGTAACAAGTTGTTACTATGCCCGCGGAGTTCTGACCATTCAGGTCTCCACAGAAAAACTAGTAGCTTTGTGGCTCTGGCAATCTCGGTCTACATACCAAGCAGCATTGCACCAATACGGACCTCCACGCAGCTACCTTTCAGGCTGGATGTCTTCTTCCGACTGGTCAAACCTAGGCTCGCAGCAGACCTTCGGTAACTTCTTAGTCCTTTTACTCACCTAGTGTATTGTTCCCACTGTTACTGATCCTTGCCCTCAGCATTGCGGTTATTCATCCACCTACCTCAGAGGAGACTTGCACATTAAAGTAGGACATCTCTACTCCTCGGTCTCCCGTGGAGGAAACATAGTACCTGCGTGTAATACGACTCAGCCTCATGTGGTAGGTGGAATGGCCCGTACTGGTTGTCCTCCTACTTGTCTTATTATCAGCTAGATCTTGCCTTGCTATGTTCCAATTTTGTCAGTCTAGTAACTTGCATGCCCAAGGGTAGCAGGCGTTCACCAGGTAACTCGAGGAACCTGGTACTATTGGTTCTAGTGCTCGGTCAGCATGTTAACTATCCTCTCTTTTGATCATGACCGCCGAATTATTGATTCTCATGTTGCAGCTCTCGACTACCTTGTGCTGTCACTTGACTTGGAGCCTACTTGGATTGATCCTGAAAGGAGACACATGCTTCGCACCGCATGGATTATTAAGGATTTCTACACCCTAGGTGCACAAACAAGACCCCATGCCTGTCGTGGTCGGTACCTGATACACCCCAACACAAGGGTGTTCCCATTTCGATTCCTGTTCTCACGGGACACTGATTACCCCAACGCCATCACCATTAGTGCCACTGTACCGACCTTGGTCAGTTCTTCCTCATGGCTGTGGTCGCAGATCTTATTCACCCGTGCTGGGTGCTGTATGGTTGCCCCTCTCCCAGTTAATTTATGCTTCCGAATAGCCAATCTTCACCCTAGAATTCTCTTTTTGATCGGTCTTGAGCTAACCACCGCCACTGCTATATGGCCATCCCTCTCTAACATCTGGTAGCTTTGGTTTTTCTTTCCGCAATGTGCACAATTTCAGTTGTAGCTGCCTGTGCATATTGTACTCTTGATTTTACCTGTATATGCCTGATCGAATTTGTTGTGGGAGTCTTCACCACCACCCCTACCCTCTTTGTTCACTTCTCCAACTCCTTTTCTCTTTTCAGGTTTGATAGTGGGGTCCCACCTTGCATGACCTGAGGTGTATTTTCCCTTTGCAGCTTAGGTTCACAGTCCTATCAGTCTTTTCTTTTGACCTCAGGAGCAGTCTTTGGCTGGGACAGTCTGTCTCTTGCAAACATTTCTCTTGCCAGTAGTGCCACTTCTGATTTACTAGAGAGCCTCAGTGCCTCTTCTCCTTCTTAATCCGTAGGATATTGCAGGGCGGATAATCTGCTGACAATTGATGTTCTAAGTTTGTTTTCACGCTCCTCCCTCCACTATTTCGCTGTCATGCATACCCATATGTAATCATTGTACATGATCATGAGACATGGTGCAATACTTCCTTGGTAAGCGCCGAGCTTCATTGCTAAAAGCACTAGTATTTCAGCTTCAGCTGGGCTAAAGTGTTCTCTCATATCATGTTCTAAACGAGTCCACTTAGGCCGCACGGGCTGCTGAGTTTCACCTTGGAGTTGATCAAGAGCCGTTCATTACACAACAGGATAAGCAAGAACTTGGTCTCATTTGGTGCGGTTAAGGGTGTATATAACTCATTCGTATAACCAACTCTCCAGAGATGCGGTAAACGTAGAGTTAATGGACTTGGTTCTTTACTGAAGGTGGTAACTAAGGAAGCAAAGTACGGAGGCTTTGACAGAGGTTGTTGAAGAGACCTCTTATGATATGGTAACCACTGAAGTCTCACAGATGTTTCGTGGATCACAAACAAATGATTCTCGAAGTGAACTGAAGAAGGTAACCATCCAACCAAGTATATTGAAAAACTCTGTCTGCCGAAGTCTGCCTCTTCTAACGTGAAGAATAGTGGTTCTTAAATACACTTCTTAGGCTACCAGGAGCCTTGTTCTCATAACATATCAAACTCCAAAAATAGTAGCCTTGAAACCAAACATAAAACCTATAAAGCATCAAACTAATACACGAAACCAAAGATAAAACATATCGAGTATCAAACCAATACTGGAAACCAAACATAAAACATATAGAGTATCAAGCCCTATACTAGCAGGCTAGAAGCACACCTGGTTTCCTGAAACTAATTCCAAGCACAATCAGCATCACTTGATAGCTGAATATCGTCAAAGAGTAACCTCTACCGGTTACAATTCGGGTGCATTCTTGGCAATCCGCACATTCCTTTTGACATTGACCCTGCATTGGATAATCTTGACATATATGTCTTGTGTGCCTTTATCCCAGCAGAGCAACGGTCGCTCAGATGGCCCCTTCACATTAAGCGACATCGCACAGGCTAGTCTTTCTGTGATATCAGACTGTTCTGGTATTTGTCCTCGCCCATCATGGCTTAATGTTCTTCCTCTTCTTCCTCTCTCATTATCCTCCTCGTCATCATCATTAGGATCCACTCGGTCACCTACCTGAACAGCTGTGGGGAATGCAACAGCAGCTTTCCTGCTGTGTTCCTTTTTCCTTACATGTAGGTGGGCAAAAGATGTCTACGGCAGTTCCTTCATCTGGGAGTGAATGTAGCGATACAGGAGCCTGTCTTGCTTTCTCCTGTGTTATCCCCCCCAAATCATTGATGGCTTTTACCAAGGACAACAAAGCTGCACAGGTTTCCACTCCCGTTTTGGTTTGTTCTCCTTGCATAGTGCGGATTTCCGTACGTTGCATCTGCATTGCAATATGTATGTCCAATTACAACCTTGTGAAGCCTTTGTCATGATGTACCACTAGGTCGCGCAAGCACTCGCACTGGCTCCACAATTCTGCTACCAGTTTTCCCCGACGTCGGTTTATAGCCCGGGCTTCTAGTCCTTGCTGACCTAGACTACCATGTCACTAGGTAGTTAACTTTTCTGCGGCTTTCTATGGCAGATCTTGTTCCTCTATTTTCTTTGCTACTTGGCGCAGCATTGCCTTCAGGATACAATTTACCCCCTGTTCTAAGCCTAGCAACTATATCAACAAAATCGCAATATTCTCGCAGTAGACAACTTGTCCTCCCAGGATTTCCTGTTGAACCTTAAGCAGTTTTAGGGTATTGTTTTAGTTGAATTCGAGGAAAAGTTTAAGTGTGATATTGGCTTAGTCGAGCCAGGCGTCTCTGTCTTGCCTTCATCGATCCAATATTATCTGCAGATGAGTCTCCAGCTTGGGTAAGATGCCGCATAGTCTCCTCTTTGCTTTCGTGTGAAGGCCCTAGATATCTGGTTTTTGCTTGCAATACTAGATGGTCGGGAAGACCAATTAGATCCTGTTCCTCTCAGGAATGGTTGCTCTTGAGGGATGGTGGGGAAAGGCCTATGTACAGCTAAAGAATACATTCCGGTTGTGTCTAGTCCTGTGTGCCAGTATTCTCCCACCATTTTGCACTACCTTGCGTCATGAGGTATCACCGCCATGTTCATTTTTACCAGGTAGGTTATTTATTCCTATAACGTAGGCTAGGTACTTTCGGGTACTTCATCCACGAGTTCTTGATATTTAGTGCATGGTTTAAGGAACCAGATATAAGGTATCCAATACTTGAGCTGTTCTAGCAGTGTCGGTAAAAAGGGATTCCTGGCATCTCAATTGCAGCTCAGGACCTGCATTTCCTGTGTCTCGGGGTTGGCGATATACATATAGTACATGTATTGGTCTAGCCTGAAGCCGAGAGATTAGGTACTCACAGGCTTCAGGTGCAAGCTACATTGTCTGTGGAGTACTGGGTACACCAATCAATGAGGTCGGCAGACTCGCTTGAACTCCCCAGGTAGTTTGAACCGTTCCTCCTATGATATATGTGCTTGAATTGATCCTCCACTTGGATTCCCAATTATGTTGACAACCATGAGCGCCCGTAGAGAAATGCTGGTTCCTTTTCAAACCCCTCGCTATCTAAAACCTCGGTGGAGTTTGAAATGTAAATAGGCACAGGAGCTGCTAGAAAACGTAACCGCGGAGAGCATTTAGAGTAGTGTCCGAAGTGTACATGTAGTTCACAAAATGATCGTGGGTGACACGAAAAATATCAATATATGCCTGAGCGGATGCCCAACTCAAGGATATCATCACCGGATGTAGGCCAAATCTTCCATCTTCCATCTGTTTTCAAAAGGGGCATGTCGATACGATAGGTAAGATAAAGATTTAAGACGTAAATCAACATTATATTCATCAGTTCTCTTCTCCCTTGGTGGATGACGTCGATAAAGCCCTGGAGGCAGTACAATATTTATATCCCAGGTCTGAGTTGCGCAGACTACTGGTAACCGCTATCCCGCCTAGTAGCACTGCGGTTTTATAACGCAAATATCAAGAATCCTATGAGGGTGAACACTGTTTAATCCGCAAATTGATCACTGGCGGTTGGGCTTCCGAAATAGTATTGTTCCGTCGCAATGACTGTGGTATTTCTTTATACCAAACAGTAGCCTCCAACTTGTATATTGGCCTTGACTATTATATTACTTTAGTCTTGTTCACAGTCGGTCGTGTCGCCCGCACAGTCATGAAGTGATCAGCTTGCTACAGGACTGCCTATTGCCAATCGAGAGTCTGCGCACAACTTGTCAAAGTCTTAGGCGTCTCTGACCTTTTCATGGGGGACTTTATGAGTGTGATTCTCCTTACACCGCCAGGCTCCACGGGGGGGTCCCCTTGCTAAGAGCAACCAAGCTACCACTGATGTCCGAAAGGTACGGATAGATTTGGTACGTCTTTAATAGGCGCGGCTACGAGGACATCGTCTTGGACTACGCTTCCGGAACCATCACTTCATATATGGCCTATAGTTTCGGAAGGCTGCATTTGAAGCCCCTTCACTGAATGCACCACCAGCGGAATTCTTCCATTTCACTTTCCAGATGTGGGTGTAGGGCCCTTGTCACATATTCCAGGAACAACATGCTGTCAGATGGACAGGGGCAATGTATATGGTACCACAAAGTGGGCTTCATTGATATGATATCTTAGTTATATGCCGCAACTCGCGCAGTCTCGCTAATGTTGTGTGGGCTCTATAAGGATGCCGCAGTGGGTGTTGGCTACCCCCAAAGATAGAGAGTCTGCGGGCAGTCAACCTACCGCGAGGTTTGTACACTTTGTCTCAGATTTCCATATGCCTAACCACAGAATTATCTGATATTCTTAACAGTACAGGCAGCAAGGTATAATAGGTAGTTGCATCAAGAACTAACTAGTCAGCCTTTCTGTTATCTCTTTCTTTCTTTTCCTTCATATATTTGGTGGTCATGGAGGGTACAAGAGGCTGCATGCAGTGCTAGATATAGCATAAAACAAGGACTATTGCTTCTTGCATTCCGGCTGGACCCTATTTCCAATATACTACTGTTTGGGCCTAACCGCATATCGCTATGCTCTAAGCCCCTAAATATCTTGCGGAGAATAGATGAAAAGAGCTCATTGTAGAACTGGAGAACAGGGGAAGAAACTGCGGAGAATGTTGCCGTCAAATGAAAGAAAAATGACACCAGTGCGCATAATCAGTATGCCCGAACTAGGAGCCACCAACTGTCTCGTAAACTCCCTGGACCGAAAAATGTCCCAAACACAGGGCGCACGTAGAATAGGTCTCAAGAAGGGGTTGACGCAAGTGTGCCAACTAAGGCAATTGAGTAGCAGTAGAGTCCAAGTGGATCCAGCCGTCTGGTCAGGACGGTAACCAAATCTGACTCTGTAAACTAGCATTCAAGATGTTCATGTCTTGCAAGGCTTGGCATACTGGAGCAACGCAAGTGATTTTGGCTTAGCAGTCGCAAAGTCCGTGGTTCCAGTAGTAGCAACGTCACTTAGTCGATGCAATGCCATCACTTAAGCAGATGGTAGTGAGGGTCGCTATCAACTTATGAGCCAGTTGAGGAAGTCTAGTATGCTGCAAACTGTATTGCTAGGCATCCAACGCATGCGTAGCGTGGGGGCGGCGACCATCACGATGGTCACCAAGGAGTGTATTAACCATGAGAAGAGGCAGCATAAGGCGATATTGAAACTCAAGTGTGGGAAAGCCTGAAATGTTAGAGAAAGCGAGAAAGGTGAGCGAGAAGTGGTGTAGGATGGCAATTCCCTCTAGGCCAAAGCCATAACAGGAGTAGAGGGGGAGTGGACAATCATGAGAATCCGGTACTGATGGTTTATTTCAAGTGCATGGAAAATAGCAGATATACCCGGTGAACTAACTACTACACTTTTGTCTTGTTTTATTTTTCCTTCTATATTTGCTTATTATTTAGAATACAACAATCTCCATGCAGTGCTAGCTATGCCATAAAACAAGCACATAAAAGAATCCTGATTACTGCTTCCACCTGGCGTGATTATATCCTCAAGACCAACGTGTCTGGGCCCAACCGCACATCTCCACCCTAAAAGCCCGTATATCTCTATTTCAGAGCGGAAGAAAATACTGCTTAGCAAAGCAGGAAAATGTACGAAGCAACTAGGATGAACATCATGTCAAAAACAGATGAACGATGGCAGCGAATCTCCCCACAACTATACTACAAATCCTAGTACGCAACTTGAAGGTAAACTGTGCCAACCCCGTAATGTGTCCCGCGAAGCGCCATCTGCCGCGGTTTAAAGGAGGGTGTGGCAGCAGTAGCGTACCAGTCATGGAAATGGTGGAATAGCAAAGTGCAAGGCAACCCAATGCTTAGGCCGAAAAGGAAAGTAAGCTCGATGTGCTTAAATCTTCATAATTGTGTTAGTGTCTTACTAGTCTGGGCGCAATGGAGTGAGGCAAGATACTTTACTACATCGGACCTGTAGTCTCCGGTTCAATGAGTCATCGCGGGACTTAGTAGATGAGATACTAGTGCTTAAGGTAGGTATAGTAAGGGTCGAGATTGACCTGTAGGACTGTTATGGCGTTCCAACATTTTACAAACCGTATTCTATGCTATCTCAAGGAGGGGAAGTACAGAATCACCTGCCAGGGGTGTGGCCTCACTGAATAAGGCTGGGTCAGCAGTGGACAGCAGAAACCAGTACCAGAACTTAAGGGAAGGAAAGGTAAGAACTTGGGAAAGATCATAAGAGAGAGGAGAGGTGGTAGAGGGGGTTGGAGATGGCTATCACTACTAGGTTGAAGACATCACGTGAGGGGAGGAGGGTGTGGTGGAGGATTGTAACAAATGAATATTAATGGTTGATTGAAAATCGCGGAGAAAATAGTGGCTATGGATGATGGTAGTGGAGACTATCAGTGAAAACTAACTAATACGCTCTGATAGCTGCATTTTATAGTTCTTCTCTAAACTCACGTATGAATCAAAACTACTATGAGTTGTATTGGGAACATATAGACTCGCAAACTATACATGTCATCTAACCACATCATTGGTAATACATATTATCAACAGATACTCTTGATAACTCATATATGTGAAATCACATGTATTCATGCATATCATCCTGGGTCCTGTCAATAGCTCCAGAGCCACGGAACAGGTCATGTGCATGAACGTCAACTTTATTATACGATCACCGAGGTCTTGTCCCAAGCCCCCTAAATATCAGAACAGGTCGTGTGCATGAAATCAGGATATGACAAATGAATTGCAAAACCGGCACTTCTCATCATGGTACACACATTTCGGTTTACTATCTGCCGGTCCCGAATCATGATAATAGCTCTGCTTCCGCCGGTGCCTACATGGCCTTAGGACCGCGATAGTTCATTGTCCTTTTCATCTCTGACCAAGTGCCAGATATGGCGTCCCATCCAATATATCCACTTCTGGCTGTCTTTTGCCAAGCCTTTTCAACTTTTGGATAATTGCAACTATTTTCTTCAATAAGGAGTCCATTTTCTCCCCCTGATATTCCGCAAAACTTACCCCTACCAGTTAAGCTATTACCCCTCTTGCCATCCGAAATTTATTTTCTCTCCTATTCTCCCAAACCTTTGGTTCCATAACATCGCCTGTACCTTGTATAGTGTAATATCCACTGCAGAATTGGTCATGTTTTTGTTTGCTTGAGCATCTCCTATATCTGGATTTCAACCATATTATCCTGGGTTGCCAATCAGGCATGCATCCAGCTGGGGTCTGACTTGGCACCTTTCATTGCATTTATTACAACTGTTCCTACCTGGATTCCTCCTGAAAGCGTTCGTACTATGGGGGATGCATATGGCGTCCAGCGTCATTTTCTGTTGAAGTAGTGCTTCCATATCTCTGCGGTATATTCTCAGGATACTGGTTGTCCTAGCGTCATGTTCGGGTTTGATATGTATCTGTATTCCATTCCTCTATTGCTTCGTTAAGTTCAAGGTCCACCAGTTGTAGACAATATTCATCATTGTGTTCTTCAGTGACCGTGACTCTATCTTTCCTAAGGTATAAGTCAGGATTAGTTGGATTCATAGAGGGGGAACTGGTTAAGGACATGTTTGGCATCGGCATAGTTTGTAGTAGTGTGGCACTCGTGGTCATATTCTGCTGGAAATCCGGTCCACTTTGTGAAGTATCTGAGTTCATTCTGGAATACACAAGAGTTTATGATCTCCTCATATTTGTATTCAGCTTCACTATCAATCGCAATTGGTGGTGGAGGGAGTTGGTTCTGAGAGCGAAATGTATTTTCTTAGTTAAGTTCGTGGTGCATGATGTGCACTGGAGGATGAGCTTTTTGGGCAGAGACTGAAGTCTTGTCCAGATAGCTGTAGTCAGCTAGGTTGAATAATTCTGAATGGGACTAGCTACCTGTTCTGATTTTTGTTGTGAAGTTATAAGGTTTTTATATTCCGCGGTATCCAAAATAGGTTTTTGTTGCAGTGGAGGTTGGAATCGGGTATATGGTGATGATCACCACATTCCTTTCGCCATGCTTTGGCCTGATCTATTTATTGTTGCAATACAGCTGCAAAAAGAATATCCTGAATCCCTGGGGTCCCGTGGATTTGACGTACCGGACGTGGTAGAGTTAACTATTAGCCTGCTCGCGACCGTGGTCACAGGTCGTGTCTTGATTCGTGTTTTGCATCATCCCGCACCTAGCCATTGGCCTGGCAATGATCCCTAGGCCCCATGCATCCCGACCATATCTGACCTTTCGCCCGTTCCTGCTAACTCTGTCAAATTGTCACCCCCCACATCACAATCCCATCCAATTAACTGCTCAACCTTCAGGACTGCCCTCCTTTTCACATGCCCTGATGGCAAGCGCCCCTATACTGTATCTTTCTGCGCTGATCATATACACCCTTCTCCTTTACGATTAGGATACACCAACTCCTATTGACTGGTTCTGCCCTCGGCTGGTTTTCGGCCCCATATACAGATTCGTTCTAGCACTACTCATATCAACCGCACTTGGGCGTGCTAAATTTGACCTTTCCTGACTTCATCTGCCCCTTTGTATCTCAACCAGTGCCTAGTACATTGCATCTGGACCTCCTCAAGGTGGCCTTTGTTGTTGGGCAAATTATTGTAGATACCGCCACCATTGTATATGGTTTATCCTCCCATCCCTGGCTTCATGTTACTATAGGTTATTTATTATATCCTTGAATTGCGATAATTGTCATGTCCTGGTAACCTCCCTAGTCATCATTTGCATGCCTAATCTCGTCCTGACTCTCAGATCCTGTCCCGACCATTCCTTTCTCTTAAAGTCTATATCACACCCCAGTTTGAGAAATTGAATCGGTTACTTTCTACCATTACCTGCCACTAAGTCCTATTAATTCCGCGGGAAAACAATCCCATGTGACACCCACTCTGCCACCTCGACATGTCATTTAGCAAATGACATCTGTGGTATCTGGCTTGCTGAAGACTCCTCAAGACTGAGGGAGAGGTTACCAGTCAGAGAAGTGTGTGCTCGGCGTTCCGCCGCTGGCACTCCTGTTAGCTTACATGCATATTCCAGAAAGGCAGGATATGATTAGAGAAATCCCAGTGTGTGTATAACCACCGACGGGCTGTAATCAAATAATCTGTCAGCTTTGAAGCTCTGGATTCAATCAACCACTATGCTACTCAAAGGACAACAAATACCGCCTAGCCTGATATGGGTCTCACCCTTCCACAGCAGGCTTCTGGGCTGCATGGCTGGCAACCTCTTCGTTGACAGCCGCTGAATTATCGTGATAACTTTCCCAACAATCTTGCCGCACCCAGTGAACATGCTGCACTCTGTTCGGTATGGTGTAAGGAATGTAACTTAAAATCTTTTTTCCTTATCTTGAGATGGCATTTGGAGCAAGTCTGTTTCTGTCACACCAAAAAGGTCTTCCATGTTAGATAACAAGTTACCAACTTGGTCGCCAATGATCCATTGTAACAATTGAATAGTACTACCACTGATTGCGTTCAGCCTTGAGTCCTGTGGCTCTGGATGAATCTCTGCACCGTATGAGCATAGTGAATGACATATTAGGATGTCCGTCCAGCGGATCATACTACAGTTGATGCGTCCTAGAACTTCGGGATTCAGCATACTATCCATTATCTCTCCTGCGTAATACTTACCATAAATCACTTGCGGAATCTTTCCTGCAAGGAATCGCAAGCCCTGATTCTGCATCATGTTCAAGCTTAATCGGTGGCAGTCATTACGCGGGAGTTACCCCATAGAAACAAACTGAACGAACTTCTTGGTTGCCTATAAAGTTTGCATCGCCAATAATCTATTTAGTCAGGACCTGTGGCTGCCAGATCTTATGTCAGTTTGTATAACTTTGCAATGTGACTGTTGACATGGTATACGAACTGCAAACCCTACAGTAATGTACCAGGTAAGTATCTTTCACAGTTAGTGCCGTACCTTACGTTATATTACGACAGCCGGCTTCAAGGTGCCAAATTTATACACTCCCACGATGTTTTGACCTATTCTGTCTCTGCATCCCGTGCGCATGCAGCATCCGACATTTTAAGCCCCTGACTCGTCAACATCAGCACATGCGGGACTGGGTCCTTGAGCTGAATGTATGACAAAACAAGTTACTTTGCACACTCCACTGTGGACTGTTGTGCACTGGTTCGTAAACTGTACCCCCAATGGCCCACTAAAGATTTGTCCGCGACGGATGTACTGCGGGGACCTGTTGGACAAGAAGTCACGATATCAGAGAAGGGAGCACTGCAGCAACCCCCATGTAATGCAGATTGCAGCGCACTGGATGATAGAAATGCAGGAGGAGAATAGGCTCTGCTACAGTTACCTTGCCTATGAGCCACTGGTGTCCGAGACACCACATTAGACACTCGTGATCCAGTGCTTTTGGAAATCAGCCAAGCACTTTTGTGATGCTTGAGCCGTCGCTGTCCTATTTGAGACTCCTTCCTGGATCCTGATTGGTTGATATCAGGCATCGAAAGCTCATCGGCAGCAGGTTCGCTGTCCGCGTCAGTCGCATCCCATCCTCCTGAGCTTTTGTACTTATTAGTACCAGCGTGTCTAAGATGCACTGCTTGCATTTGACGTTGAGTAGCCGGTCCTGTTACTGTTTGGGGATATGCCGCAGTCTGTATTTTACACATTGGAAGAGGCTTCACGGGTGTTCCCAGTTCCGTGCTGAGAATTGGGGGCGATGACAGGTTTTCACCTGAACAGTGGTGGTTCAATAGTTAATTCTGAGAGCACCCATAATCCCCTCCGGTTGTTCCCAATATCTGTTTTTCCAATCCTGCAGTGTAGTGCCCAATCTCTCACTCACGCCCGGTCAGGTTACCTACTAAAAGAGTGGGCGTACTTCGTCCACTGCTGTGATGTTGATTATGCATGCTGCAACTCCTTAATCAATGTCAATCACAGTAGACTACGGGATATAGGATAGCTGTAATTGTGCGAATCTCCCATTGGCTAAAGATGTGGTGTTTCAGTCGATCTTTATTGTTCCAAGGGATGCGCAAAGTCTTATGCAGTAAGACATCCATATGAGGATAGAGTTGGCAGAATCACAAACTATGACTCCTGATGGAGTCCAAAGATTGACTCATTGTGGGTGTTCCACAACGTGGTGGTCTAGGTATTCGCAATTATCTGCGGACCCCCAACTCCAGGTGGTTGGAATTAGCCGTAAGTGCGGTCTCACTACAGTAAAATGCTGACCTAATTGAATAAACCACAGTGTCTGTTTGAAAAAAGTTCCACATGATGATTCGGTGATCCATGAGCACCAGTATGGGTTCTCACGACTTGGGAGATCAAAACACGGAAATGGAACCATCGATGAATTTGCGGAGATGAAGGTTGCACAAATGGCGATGGCTTGGCACAATCCTGCCACTACCAGCCTCAGTCAGTGACAGAATTTTGCCAGAGACACGCCACTTGCTGAAAGAGCTATAGGAGCCTCAAGGCTAATATACGGATGCCGTATTAGCACTTGTATATGCATAAAAGCTATGTTCAAGTCAAGGTACCCACCAAATCAAGGTTCGAGGGCGTAGTCCACAGGTGAAGTCATCGATGATCAATGTCAGACAGGTGAAATTTGAGACATTCAAGAGACCGATTTAAGTTGGCCAACAGTTATCATATTGTAACCCCCTCGTAGGAGATGCGGTAAACGTAGGGTTAACGACCTTTGTTCTTTACCGAAAGTGGTAACTAGCGAAGCAAAGTCCAGAGGCTTAAACACCGATAGTTGGAAAGACTTCTCACAATATCGCAACTACTGAAGTCTCAGAGATGTCTGGTGGATCTCAAACTAAAGATTCTCGAAGCAAACCGAAGAAGGTAACTGTCGAAGCAAGTATATTGAAAACTCTGTCGGTCGAAGTTTGCTTCCTCTAATAGCGAGAAGAGCAGTTCTTAAATACACTTCTTAGGCTAGCGGGAGCCTTCTTCTCATAACATATAAGACTCCAAAACAGTAGCCTGGAAATCAAACATAAAAAATATGGAGTATCAGACCGATACTAGAAACCAAACATAAAACATATAGAGTATCAAACTGATACGCGAAACAAAACATTAAACCTATAGATTATCAAACTGTTACTCGAAACCAAGCATGAAACATATAGAGTATCACACCAATACTCAAAACCAAATATAAAACATATAGAGTAACGAACCGATACTCGCTACCAAACATAAAACAAATAGAGTATCACCCAGATAATCGAAACCAAACATAAAACATATAAAGTATCAAACTGATACTCGAAACCAAACATAAAACATATCGAGTATCAAACCCTATACTATCAGGCTTGAGGAACACCTCATTTCCATAAACAAATTCAAAACTCAAACAGTATCAACTGATACATGAAAATCCTGAACCAGTAACCAGTACCGGTGACTGCCTGAAAACAAAATAAAACCCTTATTTCAAAACATAACAAGAAAATTCCTAATCCTCGCTATCATGATCAGAATTCAAATAAGGATCCCAAAAACCTCTATCAACATTGGGTCCATTTTGATAGCTCTCAAAGCCATCCTTATTAGGAGAATAACACTTAGGAGTAAACCTGCAACTACCATAGGAAACTCATCTCATGGCATGTTATCTGTCCACAATGCCTGAACCAAGTCTATCGCATATTCTAATCCTTCCACCGGTTCCCAACTGTTCTTGCTTGCTGGATATCCTTTCCAACTAACCGACAACTATCCGCTTCCATATCGTTCCTTGCATTGTGTGCCTGATTGAACGTCTTATTCCTCTTCTCTGTTGATGAGGATGGGTGCCGGCTTGGCAAATACTTGTCCATGAAAAGGAAAATCGTCGTTAGGGTTGTAAGGTTTGACTACTGAGTAGTGGAAAACTCCTTTCTTTCTTAGGTACCTTCAAGGATCCATGCTAACGGTATAGTTCTGGGTGTGTTCGTCAAATTCGAGTACTGTCAAAGGGCCTCGCCAGTGTGGCTGCAATTTCAGAGATCTGCGAGATTCCGCTGCAAACTGGTCTCCAAAAACAATAATCCTTTCCCCAATCTCGACACGTTTGTGAGAGTTCCTTCTCCTAATTGCCACTCTGTTTGATCTTGCTCTAGCTAATCGTAACACTTGGTATGCCGTATTTCGGATCTCTGGGTGTCGATTGTAGTAATCATCAGATGTGGGTACTGTGGTAGCAAAAACTTTATTGGTATCGCGTAGTTGGTATTCTCGTCCATACACCAGCTTCTTTGGGAACATACCACTGGTATCGGAGTGACCTGCATTCAAGTAAGCTGTTACTTCATGGAGGCAGGTTAACCAGTTCTTCTGCCGGGTGTTCACAACCTTTCTTGATTCTGTTTTCAGTTCTCGAATCTTCCTTTCCGCTGGTCCATTCGTTTGGTGGTGGCCAGGGGTAGCCATAATGTGTTCGACTCCTCTCGCCTGCAATGTCTGTTTCCAAAATCGAGAGGTGAACCGGCGGTCAGAATGGCCAACAAGCGAGGTAGGTATTACATGAGCGGTGAAAAAACGGTGACGGAGTAACTCCATAGTCAAAATCGCAGTAGAATTTACTGATGTTCGTATCTGCCAAGTGAACCCAACCGCTCTTTCTACTACCACCAATACTGAATCATAACCTTTCAGCTTAGTAAAAGGACTCATGAAGTCGATAGCATAGCGCGAAAATATCTTGCAGGAAAAAGGAAGCAAGACAGTGTTGCGGGTAGGTAATGTAGTTCTTTCCCGATTCAGTTGACACAGGTCACATTACTGGACATAGTCTTTGAAATCCTTCCTCATCTCTGGCCAGTAGATGTATTTAGTTGTGTACTGCGGGTCTCGATCCGCACTATGGTGTCCTTTATTATGTATCTCCCGATTCATCAGTTCTCTTAGTGTTTCTCCATTGATTGCATGACCTCTCGAATTGTAAAGGCAATCTTCTCCACCTCTTGTAGTAGCGTAAAGTAGACCACTGTGTATTCCGTACTCTTGCATCATTAAGTTGCGCGATGTGAGGCTGGAATCCTTTGCTAACTGATAGATAGGGTTGTTTCTATATCTTTTAACCATCTGTTCCCTGCAAATGTTCTTCATATCATCCACTACTTGGATGATATCCCTTTTGTCCACCACTCTTTCAAATGCCGGTACCTCCTCCTCCTCTTCTGGTATTTCGTATATATTGTCGAGCTCACATTTCATGTGAGGTAGGGGCAGTACTTCCACTACCGGAACCTCATTCAGATATGCGAGGGGCCCTCCATAGAGGGGCTCGTTATGGTGGTATTCCGGGTACTGGGAGTGATGACATTCGTTAGAGGGCGTCCCACAGCTTGCAGCTTTCTTGACATTGTCTACGATGGCTCAGATATCGAGGCGGGGGCGTGGTCAATGGGTATCTCCATCATTGTGATCATCATTGGTATTAGGTGGAGTTTCGATAGCTGGTGGCTGCTGCAGGGTGAGCCGGCAGAGGTCCCAGTCTTGGGTTTCAATTCCTCGTGGTCAGAGCAGAAGGATATGTTGCTGAATACCCAATGCATGGATACATGTTCAAGTTGCTCCTCACTCCTACCACTGGTATAACTTGGATGGTCTCCCCAATCGTTTAGTGGTTCGCTATTTCTGTAATTGTTTGCATCTAGCGGTGCTTGCTCCTGGCTGCAGTTGCTCCCGGATTCTGAATGAGCACCGATGTGCTCAACTGCGAGGGCTTCGAATGTAGACATTTCGTGTTCAACAGTAGATTGTTCGCAAGAGAGAAGGATTGAAGTCACCGCGGAACTAGGTAAAACGTTTTCCGATGTATGATGATTTGCAGTATGGGGGTACTCAACGTTCTCATCATAAAGGCGGGATAAAGCATATGCTAAACAGTTCCATTTTCCTGGCCTGTACACTATTTCAGTATCATACTTCCCAATAAACCCTCACCATTGTAGCAGTTTTTTGATAGGTGTTCTGCTTGTCTCGAGGTATGTCAGAGGTAGGTGATCTGTGACGATAGTAAACTTGCTTCCTGCAAGTATGCGATGAAATGCCGTCAGTGCATCATCTATAGCTAGTGCTTCCTTATCGGTTGTGCCATAATTCATTGGGGCATTAGAGAATTTCCTGCTATGAAGCGAAGCAGGTCTAGTGTTTTCTTCTTGTTTCTCCTTGTCCTACCCAGGCTCCTATGCCTCTGTTAGATGCATCGGTTATCAACCATATTGGAAGTGACAAATGACATTGTCGTGGTTTCATAACCTCTTAATTTGAAACAAGTCGCTTAACCTGATGCATAGCTTGGTCTTGGGTGGTGGTCCACAAAAATTCTGCAACTCCGGAGAGTTCTGTTAGAGGTGATGTAATTGTTGCAATATATGGTGAACACTGGCTGATGTAGTTGACCCTTCTTCGAAATTCCTATAACTGTTTCTTGGTCCGTGGCGTGGTCCATTCTTTGATCTTTGCTATCTTTTCCGGTGCCAGTGAAAGTCCTTTGTCCTTGATAACATGACTCAACGCTTCTATGCTTGTGGCAAACAATTCTGATTTCTTCCTGCTTGCATAGAAGCGAGCCTCCTTGAGCTTGTCACAAATCAGAGATATGTGTTTCAAATGTTCAGACTCTGTATTAGAAAAAATGAGTATATCATCAATGTATACCAACATGGACCACACCAGGTAGTCAGCAAATAGATCGGACATTATGCGCATGAATGTTCCTTGGGCATTCATATCGCCTTATGGTATTACTGTGGTAACCAAACATCCCAATGGTGTCTTAAATGCGTTTTTGCTCACATCCTCTGGTTCCACTCGGGTTGGGCAGTAGGCATCACTAAGATCGATTTCGCTTCGGTATCTCGCTCTTCCTAGAGCATTCAGGATCATTGTTTGGTTAGGAGTGGTCTCCACATCTTTAATTGTGATCTTATTTCTCGCTGTAAGGTCCAGTAATGGCCCTACACCATTGTTATCTTTCTTTCCTTGCGTAAACATGGGTGCTGCCGATGAAATTGCTTGTCGCTTGCTAATTCCAGCTTTCTCTTTTTCTTTTAGCCATATGCTCATGTCTGTTGCCTATCGTTCTGGTATTGAGCAGGTGGGTAAAGAGCGTAGTGATTTTCCTGGTTGCAGATCTATCTTATGATTGATCTTCCTCGGGCCTCATAAATCTTCCGGTATTTCCTGCGGAAACCCTTCCGAGTATTTGCTAGGCACATGGAAATCCGAGACATGTGCACAGACCCACGGTAGGGTAACTGCGCACAGACCCTCAATTTACCGGAGTGCCAACACCCCCCTCCGGCCCCCTTATGGGGCCCGCACGTCATTAGCGAGATTTCGAGAGTTGCGTCCCATAACTAAAATGTCACATCAATGAAGCCCACTTCATAACACCATATACGTCGCCGCCGTCCGTCCGACCGCATGCTGTTCGCAGGATATATGGGAGGGGACCTTTGGCGACATCTGGGAAGTGGAACGGAGGAAATCCGTGGGAGGCGCATTGAGATAGTAGGCTTCAAAGTTAGGCTTCCTAAATATGGGCCGAAAGTGACGGGACGTTTTCGGCGAAATACTCCAAGAGGATATCCCAGTGGCGGAAGCTATTAGGGGTATACCGAATCCACCCATACCCTTCTGAGATCAGCTGTAGGTTGGTTGGTCCTAGTAATAGGACCCCTCTACGGAGGCCGGCGGACCAAGGGGAAGCACGCTCAGAATGGAAGACCTAGATAAGTCGGAGACCCTTAAGACGCTGACACGTCGGGCTCGGACTTGCGATTGGCACTAGGTGGTCCGGCATGAACCTGATCACTTCATGACCGAGGAGACGACTGGACGATAGTCAACAAGACTAAAGTCATATAAAAGTCTATGCGGACATCTAAGTTGGAGGCGACTGTTTGGCATAACAAATAGCGCAGTCATCTCAACGGAGGAATACTATTCCGAGTCCGCGAAAGGGTGTGATAAGTTTCAGGGTCAAACGGTGTTCGCACTTATAAGATTCTGGACGTTTGCGTATTAAAACCAGAGTGGTACTTCGGAGGCATAGTAGTTAGAAGTAGTCCGCGAACACTCAGACGCGGGATATAAATATC
Source organism: Tuber brumale (assembly GCA_014065205.1). Classification (NCBI taxonomy): domain Eukaryota; kingdom Fungi; phylum Ascomycota; class Pezizomycetes; order Pezizales; family Tuberaceae; genus Tuber; species Tuber brumale. The sequence continues at coordinate 753,783 of JACCEG010000005.1, forward strand.
GAAGTGCCTCCCGAGCTTTACAGACATCATCAAGCAACGGAGAAGAGATCTTATCAATATAATATTGTTTTACGCTTTAAATCTTTACCTTATTTTATCGAGACGAGCCTTCCTCGACAGATTCTCCAATCAAAGATTTCGGGCCTACGTCCCTCAGTTATATACTAGAGTTTGGCATCCGCCTAACAGTATTGGTCCATATCATCTTTTGTGCTAAGCAGTACTGCTCGCATCATGCTACTAGTAGGTGTGCAAATAATTTGAACATTCTGTTTGGGAAACAGGATAGCTAATTTGCCACATTCGATTGAGGCTTGGTCCCGTCAGAAAGGCATTCCGCTTAGTGCATCGTATTTTGCGAGGTTCCAACCAACATCCTAGTTCCTTGTACGCTCAACCTTCCTGCTGATATGTTCACTGAACATTCTTTATAACCTTCTGATGGTGATCCTTTCATAGTCAGGTGTATTCTGATCGTAGTGTTCAATTCCTGACCAGCAATTCAGTGCGTGGTTTCAAAGGTGGTGCTAATTAGGTTTGATCCTATTGATCTGGTATCAAACAAGACTCTGGCTTCGCTGCCATTGATGTGCATTGTTCTGTGGAGAGAGTCATGGGGTTTGACGTTTGTTAGTCTAGCAGGCATTGTGATAAGGTCTTCCTCTTCTTTCTCTATTTCCATACCATTGATAAACACCTCTTCCACTAGTTGTTCTTGTTCCATTCTATTGGAGGTGACTTCTTTCTTCACCTTAGCCTTGCCCTTGCCTTTGCCCTTGTCATCTTTGCTTGGACAGTCTCTTGCTAGATGTTCTTTACCTCTGCAGGTATAGCAAAGACCCTTTTATTTTCGTTCCTTAGTTTTGGAGTGGGGCTTGTTGCTGGCTTTCCGATTGTCCTTCCGTCCTTCTTGTTTGGAAATGAATTCTTTCACCTGTACTGCGAACCTTTCCTTCCCATAAACACCATTGCTTTTTAGGGTAGCATATATACTTTCTGTGTTTTGTATAACTTCCATAACAGTGTCTGTTTCAGCATGCTGTAGTTCCGCTTCTTGCCGTAGTCTAGGGTGCATGCTGTTGAAGAACTCTTGAATAAAGGCATAGTGGCTTATGGTATTTGCAGGTAGGCGTGATCGAAACATTAACATATCAGTTGCTATAGTTGATATTCTCTGTATCTTGCCATTATACACTTGGTTGATTTCATGGAACTTGCAATAGGTGTCATCTTTCTGTTTCGAAGACTGGAACCTTTCTCGTAGGAATCCAACAAGGTCTTCTCTGGTCAGGTTTTCACTGAAATACTCTGCTGCTTGGAAAGCTGCTTCTTGAACTCGTACTTCAACGTAGAGGATCCAATAGTTTCCACGTCCGGCCTCGCTAGTCCATAGTCCATTAATCCGTAGGTATAGCTGTACCGAATTATCCCATCTATCGCACGTTGCTCGTTTGTGGTCATCTGCTTCACCTGTAAACTTACTGGGCGCGGGTACTTTGATGCTGAGTTCAGCTGTAACAGCTGGGTTAGGCCTAGGTGTCGCTAGTCTTGGGACCTCTGGTGGTGCGGCTCCGAAGCCGAAGGGTCCTGCTTCTGATGCCATGTCGTCTGATCTTTTGTCGCAATCGGAGATATCGGGATCGTTGCTTGGTAGTCCTGGGCGTACATGTGTACCCATAGGCTTCCTTGTGGAATCTGGATACCCTCCCGGGGTTGTGGTTGGCAGTTCCAGTAGTTGTTGTGATGATTCTCCTGTTGATTGCTTAGCCGCGTTTGTGGCTAATTGCCTCGTAGCTGCTTCGCTTGCTGCCTGCTCCAAAGCTGGGGTCTTTGTAAACCGTCCTTTAGAATCCCTGGTGCGCAGTTGGGAACCTTTCTCAGGGGCATCGCCCTTACTTGGTCCTGAAATGCCTTCTATCTTCATAACTTGCGGAAGTTAAAAAAAGTGTAACCGCCTCTCAGGAGATGCGGTAAATGTCGCGTTAACCTGCTTTATTCTTTACCAAAAGTGGTAACTAGCGAAGCAAAGTCCGGAGGCTTAAACGATTGGCTAGTTGGAAAGATTTCTCACTATATCGCAACTACTGAAGTCTCAGAGATGTTTGGTGGATCTCAAACTAAACATTATTGAAGTGAACTGAAGAAGGTAACTGTTCAAGCAAGTATATTGAAAACACTGTCTTTCGAAGTCTGCTTCCACTAATATCGAGAATAGAAGTTCCTGAATACACTTCTTGGGCTACCGAGAGCCTTCTTCTGATAACATATAAGACTCCAAAACGGTAGCCTTGAAATCAAGCATAAAACATATAGAGTATCAAATGGATACTTGAAACAAAACCTAAAACATATTGAGTATCAAACTGCTACTGGCAACCAAGCATAAAAGATATAGTGTATCAAACCGGTACTGGAAACCAAACATAAAACATACCGAGTATCAAACCGATAATCGAAACCAAACATAACACATATAGAGTATCAAACCTTATACTATCAGGCTAGAGGCACATCTTGTTTGCTGAAACAAATTCAAAACTCAAACAGTATCAACTGATACATAAAAATCCTAAACCAGTAACCAGTACCGGTTACACATATGTGCAAATGTTGGAGTACTGGTACCTCTTTGGGAACCATACCTACTTGTACATGGTATTTAGCAAGGGCTGCAGTAAAACAGTAGGTGGTCGCTGTATTGGTGGCAAAGAGCGGCGAGGACACAACTGGGTAGGATGCAGCGAACTAGCTATATCTAGGAATACAGAATGCCAATGTGTGGGCCTCTTGCGGGATTATTACTATCCAATGATAAGTAAGTCATTATGCACAAATATTCCATCCAATTGTTCCCTGAAATGCTACGTACTCTAAAACAAAAACAAAGACAAGAAAAGAAAAGCAATATGCTCTAAACTAGTTGACATAAATGTATTTTTGGAAATTCCGGCGTCAATGCCTGCCAAGGGGTCCTGCTGAGGTTTGCAGTAGTGGTGAGACATATGTGTAAGAGGAATACTCTGGAACAAGGGTGGAAGCAGGGGTCGTAGGAGTCTGCGGGAAAATTGAAGCAGCAGCATTCCCTTAAGACGTTAGAGCAGTTGCGGTCCCGGTGGTCGGTGCTAGTTGTGGGTGGGTCGCGGGGCTGCAGTTTATGGCCGACTCAAGAGCCCCAACCGTTGATGTTGCCGGAGATAGAAATGTTGCCGTATCATTCAGGCACGATTGAGAGTCAACTGAGATGCGGGAGCCAGGAGTCGCAGGCGTGGTTGCTTGAGCCAGGAGGTGAGTGGAGGTTGGTCTAGAGGTGGTGGTTACTATTTCAGCTCTCCGATCAGACTAAAAGGAAGCTGTGGTCTCTTCTGGGTGGTCCTCCCCATAATGGCAGATATCTGCTGTCTTGTGGTTCAAGGCATAGCTGATGGTCCATGAATTTGAAGCTACGCAGCAATCCAGGAGTTTTTACCTTGCAGCTCCTTGAGGGATCTCCACCTTTCCTGTTGTAGCAGCCGGCTATCCTCCAAGTAGGGACCAGTTGGTAGAGGTGGTTCCGAGGTGCGTGGATGATGATATCCACGCATATATATGATTAGCGGCAGAGCTTGCCTAGTGATATTTGCTTTAAGCGCGCTAGGATTTGGAACAGGAGGAATCAGTATGGCGAGCTGGGCGGGGATTCCATGCGGGTCACAAGGGGCCAGGGGCCAACGGGTCATCAATGCCAGCATGTGATTACGTACAGTGTTGGTTACAAGAAGGCAGGAATTTGCGTGGAACTTGTATCACTACAGTGGGCAGCAGCACGGGCTGTGTATGATGGTCTTGCCTGGGAGGTGAGGGGTCATCGCATTCATCGTCCTATATCTCTCATTAGCTATAGATGGGGTTATCAGAAGGAAGAAACGTTTGGAGAACTTGCTCCGTCAGGGTAGGTAGAAGTGTGAGTGGGTGGTAGGCTGGGATCTTGAGAAATAGGGCACCGAGAATTCCGTTTCATCGCTCTATATATGTAATTAGCTACACCTTGGGTTCACACAAGGAAGGCCATTTCACGGTAGTTATGTGGTCAATGTGAATTGCTGCCACGAAGCTGGGTAGCAATGATTGTGACTCTAACTCATCGATGTGCAGCTCATTGTTCTCTTAGGGCAGCCACCCATCCTCGTTCCCGCCGGGATACTCCTCTTGCATGCCCCCCATACTATCGCCAGCTTGCCTACTGCGATCCTATACCTTTTGGGCCATAAATGGCTATTGGCGGTGGACAGGCCCCGGGATCTTGTTGTGGTCTTCTCCCTCACCCAGGTGCAGTTCCTAGACCTTACACTGCAGGAGACCTTTCCCATCATGGTCAAGAACCCGCGCCCATATGTTGGTATCTGTATATAACACGATATGGTCATGGAGCTAGAAAGTCTCGGAGGGCGCCTGCTGAAGTGAGGCTGTGCCCAGACTAGACATACCTATAAGATACGCAGTGCACCCAAGTCCCGCCTCCACACAGTGCCCCTCCGCTACCCTAAGTATCCATTGTATGCACTGTAATTCCACGATCCCAAAGGTGATCCCTAGGCCAGGGTCAGTGGAACACCTGTGATACCGATATTGTGGATGGCCCTGCCCTTGGGCACCCATCCATTGCATGATTTGTATCTGTACACCCAGTGGGCAGTGCCGAGAGGTCTACTCTAGTTTAGCCAGTGACATTATATGTTAGAACGTGGGTAGCATATCGTGGGAACTGAAGAATACTGACTGGGAGCTTCCACAACCTCGGCAGCCACAACGCACAACATATTAAGATGCTTGGGTGACTTCTCAAGTTACTTGACCGTTTCACAATCTAAGATCATTAGATGACATAGCACTTCGCAGAAGTATGGACATCGTGGTGGACCCCCCATATTAGGATTCATGCTGTTACTGTGGGAAGCATGCGGGACAATCCAAGCACTGAATCCAAATTTCAGTTGGTCATGCAGCAGAGGTTTATGGAGCATGCTGTGATGTGGGCCATCATATGCTCTTGCCAGGCTCTGTACAGACCAGAGTTACTGGGAGGAGTCTGGAACACGTACTAGCTTTTGTCGTATGCTATTTCGCCATAGTGCTTGCCAATTGAAATATAAGGGTTAACTTAACAACATCTGTGCAATGTGTATAGCTTAAGGTTTTAACTTGAAGGCTGTCCTCCACAGCCAGTCTCAAGAGGTAGGTTCTCCACTGAAACCACACTCATACTCGCACTACTGCTCTCATTAAAGGTTCAATTATGTCTGCGGCTACAGTGGAAAAAAAAAGTTGAAAATAAAAAATGAAAAAAAAAACAAGAAAGGAAGAACCTTCCGGGAGAGTGATTGTTCAAACTCTGTCGCCTATTCTGGATGCCATGCTTCAAGTTATCATGCAACATTGGGCTCTTGTGTCTTCACCTTCGTTACTTTTTACTGGTACAGGGTCTATTGAGAAAGAACATCCTGTAAACCATGGATGGGAGGAAATGATGTGGTGGAACGTTCTTTTGTATAGTCTTCATCCATCGCTGGAACCACGTTCTCCTTGTTTTAATTTTCTTTTGCAAGGGAGGCAGGGGAAAGTCATGAGAGAAAGAGACGAAAATCTTTATATGGGAGAGGGGCCTAGATGTAGACTCACGTATGTAGGGATGTGGGTAGGAGACCTTGACATGAGGGTTGTGAGGTGAGAGCAGGATATCTATGTGAGGAAGAAAAGGGAGGGTCATAGGACAGAGAGAACAAGTAGGATAAGGGGAAAAAGAAGGGGTGTGGCAAGAAGAGAGGCAACTCGAACAGGGAGGGCAGAGACATCTCATACAGACCAAGCCAACCCGAAACTAGGCTTGTAAGTAAATACTGTATCGACCTTGATATCGGCTGGTTTCACTGACAAATTATGTGTGCTCTAACACCATGGTTCACGAGGAATGACCTGCGAGCAACGGAAAATGTTGCACCGTATATCTAGTATCACTCTTACCAATTCGTAATATATGTATAGTGTGACGATGGGTTTCTTTTTTATTGATGAAGTAAACTTTTAAGCCGCACACAGGATGGCGCTACGAGTGGTCCACTACCTAGCCAGTAGGAATCTCACTTGACCGAAGGGGAAGCCCTAACCCACAGTTACACATGGTAGGGACATTGTCCTTGCCAAGGTGCTATATTATCTCCACAAGAAATGCAGGCATCAATACTATATAACACAAAAGATGTGGAAACTCAGGATATGATGAGAGACCGGAGAGGATTAATGATACCTATAAAATACGGAAGCAAGTCGAGATTGCACCAGATTCTCCTAATATAACTCGAGGGGTAACCGCCAAAACTATCGATCCCGGCCCACAGATTGTCCCACTCACACACTGTCCAGTCTGTCAGGTTACTAGGTCACGCTGTGCCCCGGGGTCCCCTGTGGGGCTTCACCGCGTGAAGACTTTCCAGTACGACTTGTACGCAGTTCTGTGCGACCTTGTGTACCCAGTGAGTCGGTGATCACATAGCCACTGCTTGTCCCTCAGGTAACACCAGAATTTTGGTACTAATGGGACATAGCCTGTGGGGGGTTGAAGGATTCCTACTACCCATAGGTTGTGTGCTGCTTCACGTGAGAGCGACTATACTATCAGCACAGCCGCTATATTCTTGTCCTGGTCCAGGACAGATGCACCTGCCGGGAATAACAGCTAACAGCATACTATCTCTGGCTCACTGCTATTATTGCGAGCCATCACCATGGCCGGGGACACCCTTCGTGTTCCAACTCCCACCACCAAATATCCTATGAGGTAGCCACTGCCGTGACTGGCATTAGCCTATGAGTCCGGTGTGCGAGCTGTGCTATGCATTTGACCCGCACTTGGGTATCGTTCATGGCCAGTATTCCCCTCAGCATACTGTTCAGCATGAGGGTGGCCCCTCACAGGCGGTGTTTGTGGTCTCGTATCACCTTCATTGCCGTAATAACATCATACAATATCTAGTGGATCGTTCCGCACCTGATTTCACACTAACCCGAAGTGCGTTGGTCAATTATTTTAGATGAAAATGCTATTCATATAGGATGGAGGTTGCGTCAGCGGCAGGTGCAGCATCCTGCTTCCGGGACCAAGGGGGCCACGGATAAACAGAATCTGTCGCATATGGAACCACTTCAACATCGTAGTGTACAATCCGCAAAGACAGCGGGAATCTAACGCACAAAATGGTACTCTAAGCTCTGATCGCCTGGGTGATAGAATAATTGCTTTTGAGTTGGAGGTTCCTCCTAATGGTATCGTTGCGCCATGCAGACCGGCAACATGCGCTGATCACATGATGCAAACACTATGTACGGCCTGTGCACAGACCAAGAATGGACTGCCATGTATATATTGCTCGTCCCGCAGCTGAAAATTCACATCTTTTGGTGCAGTTGACTAACCAGTTCCGATAGGCAAAATACCTCGTGGCACATACTGCCATGGTACATTTTACACCCCACGGGAAGCTATGCATTCCTGGACGCTGGGTCTCATAGAACATGCTGATCAGCTGGAGATAGTTCTGCACTCCCTGGTGCTTCCTGTTGCCGAACATACTGACCAGCTTGCGCAAGCTCTGCACTCACATGTGCTAGCTGCAATGTGATACTCAGACCAGCTTGGGGAACTGCGGCATTCCCGAGCGACTACTATGTCGGCATGTTCAAGTAAGGTCAGTGAACATCGGGATCCCGCAGCGATGCTGCTTCCCTATCGATATGGCTGGGCTGCTGAACTTCCGCATTCTCGGGCAATGGCTGTTCAGGCATGTTCACGCTATGTCGCGGAACTTCACCAATTCTGGGTGCCGCATGATGCAGAACATTCTGACTAACTTGGAGAACATTGGCACTCCCTGGCTCCGGCTGTAGACGCTTCACCAATTCTGGGTGCCGCATGATGCAGAACATTCTGACTAACTTGGACAACATTGGCACTCCCTGGCGCCTGCTGTAGAGGCAGGGTCTGTCTAGCATGCGGATTTTTGGCATCCCCTAGTCCTCACAGTATGGCAGCATTCAAGCCCCATTGAGCAAGTGCTCCAGTAGCAGTAAGATTGTGTTGGAAAGGAGGTGGGCAGGCTTGACAGCATCTGCTGGTGGCGCAGCTGGAGAAACACCTTTCATGGGAAAGACTGTCGGTTAACCTCTTGCCAAAATCCATAACAAATGAAATGAGCGTAACTTCTATCTACTACCTCGGGTGAACATTATTGCTCCCGGGCGTCCCCTGCACATCACAAGCAAAGTGCAATATTCTCAAATGCTGTACACCATCACGGAAGTCCTGGTTAGGCAAAGATTGATTGACAGCGGTGTAATTCTGTGATTAGCACTGGTCTGTGACTATTTTTCTCCATACCGCATAGAGCTACCTAGCACGATCATCGGTGGTGAAGTTATTCCGGGTCTTACACAAGCTTATTTTATTGTTTCTGGGCCTTGCAACAGTAATCACTCAAGCAAGAGCCACGGCTGGGAGGACATATATGTGTGGTGGTGGAGCTATATGTACAATTCGAATGTTGGAAATATGGATGTACTACGTATAATTATTGCGTGCCATGTCTTAGCATTTGTTCCCTGTGGTGATATTGTCAATTTTGTTTATTTGCCTAATGCTGTGTAACTTGTGCATAATATTCTTGTCTTGACCTTCCCACGGTTGGGATCAGTGCAGTTTTCACAATAGTATCTGACATTCCAGAAATCTTGAAGCGGTTCCCGGATTATTACGAATTGAATGATCTGATGCACCTGACACAGGTCCTGTTCCGTTCAACCTGAAATGTGGACATTATACACAATTACACATGCATGCTGGATCGCATGGGTTCTTGTGTAAATGAAAGTATTTGGTAGAAACAAAAAACATAGTCTGATGCAGCGGATGTTGGCATCTATAGGCTTAACCAAATTACCCATGAGCTGGGTCACTGGGGGCAGGAACTTGGGGGCTCCCTTTGCCATCTTTATCCTGATGCGGGAAAGAGAGCCGTCCGCCTGCAACTGATAATAAATACAAGCTTCCGACAATCCCGGGAACCAAGTCTCGCTATGCCTACAACATGTCGATTTTGCTAACAGAAATATAATCGACCTAGTGCACATGACAAACAGCTGCGAAGAGCACTCGCAGAACTTGCAGATATTTTGGTACCATACATACCCAGTAGTACTGCCGCAAATGGTATTCAGGGGGTGCAATCCTCCCAATTGCCCCCAGATGTCATGTGTCATGTGAACAATACTCTGAATTCCAACATCAATCAGATGCTGGTATGTCTGCCTAGTAGCAAGACACTAAGAAGCAAGAGGTTGGCAAGGAATCAGAGCGTGAATTACTGTATTGAGTCAGTCGGTCGTCCACTCCATGTACTTGGTGGTCTAATTCCAGTGCTAGGCAATAGGTGAGAGATATGCAGAAATTTGTTGATGAATGCAGAACTCTGTTTGAGTACCCAGGAGTAGCAGTTGCTAGCTGCGCGCTGGCAAACTTGCCTTCTAGTTCCCACAAAGCAAGATATACATTTAAAGAATTAACAAATATTTTTCTAGGCACGCCCCGAATTCCGTGGATGTCAATAATGGCGTGATGCATATATGCGACAACCACCCAAAGTTAATGTTTCTATATAGCCTATACTTTCAACTCTTGGTAGGTCATGTTGCTGGTGGTGGCGGGGTATTCGTAACTGGTAAAGGTTACTGGTTTAGGATACTAGAATCTCAGTTGATACAAATTGTATTTTGACTTTGTTTCAAGAAACCAGCTGTTCCTCAAGCCTGATAGTATAGAGTTTGATACTCAATATGATTTATGTTTGGTTGCGAGTATCGGGTTGATACTTTATATGTTGGATGTTTGGTTTCAAGACTTCCATTAGAAAGTGTTATATCTCTCAAGAAGCAAGTCTCCAAGTAGTCTGAGAAGTGTATTCAAGAACTGCTATTCTGCACGTTAGAAGAGGCAGACTTCGACTGCAAGAGTTTTCAATCAACTATGTTCAACAGTTACACACCCTGTTCGCTTCAAAAATGACTAGTTTGAGATCTACCAAATGCCTTAGTGACCAGAGCAGCAGCGATAGAGTAAGAAGTCTATGCAACACTGGCGGTTTAACCCTCTGAAAGTGGATTCGCTAGTTCCATCTTCAATAAAGACGAAAGCTGTATAACTCCCGGATGATGGGATCTCCATTGCAGGAGTTAAGCCGTTTTGTCTCTTGCAAATTATCACGATAGAACAGGTTCCCGGACTGCATAAAGGCGAGGCATGTGAGAAATGTTTCCAACAATACATGTGGATTACGAAGAACTCTTCACTGAGACTTAAGCAAGAGAGCAAGTAGCAAGGGTTGGAGCTGCTATGCTGTTAGACAGAGCCGCTGCTAAACATGCAAGGGGAGAATCATTGCAAGAACTAGCAGAACCGCTAATGGCTATCCCTGGAAGGTACCCAGAATCCCCCAGAAATCTTAGTAGTATACGAGTACCTCTAGTACAAGCAGGTCACAATCCAGATAGCTATGATTACAGCCCATAATCTGAAAACACAGCTTCAGAAGGAGGGCCCACCGGGTCAGGTTTCCTATGACCAGCAGTTCCAAGACCAAAGAATCCGCAGCAGAAGCCTGTCATTAGAGCCAAACTTAGGATCCAAGTAGGGGTACCTAATAAGTTGACTGCTGAGGGAGATGACTCCAAACTGCAACCGCCGATAGAGGGTACAGCACTGTACGCAAATATTTATGTACAAATGGGCTACAATGTATTCAGGCTGGAAGAGGAAACTATTTAAGTGCCGATGCTGAAGGACAAGCTCCCGTAGCAGCTTGATAAGTAGCAGAGCCTTTTGGTGTCAACATGAGTAGTGAAGAACTTGTTGGATTTCTACGTGAATGATTCCAATCTTGGCAACAGACAGATGATACGCATTGCAAATTCCCTGAAACATCACAACAGTATAATGGTAAAATAAAAGGAATATCAACCATAGCCACTGATTTGCAGATGGTACAATTTAGCTACTTACAAACACCCTAGGCCATTATGCCTCACTTAAACCGATCTCTAAGAGTAGGCACCCCATGTTATGACCAGAAGCTGAATTACACTAGGCTTCAACCAACACAGTTATGGAACTTAGCGAAATGGGAGAATGCTGCGACACAATCTTTACCACCACTGGCGCCTATAGGAAGGAAAGGTTCCATAAACCGGCAAATGAATTGACTTCCGAATGAGAAGGACAGAGGGATAATGAGAAAATGAACAACAAGCCCTACAACAAAGCTATGCAAACCATGGAAAAGTGTCTTTACTATACTGATAGAAGTAAAGGAGATCTGGCAAGCAACTGCGCGCGCAAAAAGCACCAGGGCACAGGCAAAAGTGCAGTCAAGTGGAAGAAGCAAGTCACCTCCGACGCAGTTGAAGAGGATCATCTAGCAGAAGAAGTCTTTATCAATGTTATGGAAATGGAGGAAGAAGAGGAAGACAAGCTCACAGTGGCTAGTAGACCAACAAAAAACCAACCTGTGGACGGTCTGGAAAGAACAATACATATCAATTATCAAGAAAGCAGAATCCTATTTGATACGGAATCTAGGATAGCACAACTCATGAGCTCTACTTTTGTGACCCCGTACAGAATTCCGTGTCCACAATTCAAGACAGCGGAGAGAATACAGCAATCTATATAAGGTTCACAATTCGAACATGACAAACGATTTGCCATCAACATATTAGCTGGAAATCAGAGCAGACCTGGAAACAGGATGTTGGTCAGCAACCTAGCAAAATACAATTCTCAGATAGGAATGGCTTGTCTGGAACAACAGCAAGTCGATATTGAATGTGGCAAATTAGTGGTGCGTGTCCAAAAAAAAACATGCGAATTGTTTGCCAACCTACCAGTGGAATGATCCGAGTAGCAGTGATTAGCACTGAAGAAGTCACGGATCAATACCCAGAAGTGTTTCTGTGGAAATACTGAAAACCTTAGTGTCCCTAATGAAGACCAATCATACCATAAACCGGCAAGCAGAAAAGGAGTAGCACTCCTTACCAACCTACACAATACCACAATGATAGGCAAGAGACATGAGTATATATCTAAGAGAAATAGAAGAAGAAGGAACTATAGCATGACAAGTAGTTTCATCGGCAGCTCCAATGTTTAGAAAAGAAAAAACCGACAACAACCTCCTGAGGCAATTAGTGGACCTTATGGTCAGGAATGAGATGCAGATTAAAGATATTGCAACCATTCCTAATCAAACGATCATTTTCAATGCACTAAGCAGGGTAAGATACTCTTGTGAAATCGATCTTTGTAATGTCTACCTCCAAAGAAGAATTGAACTAGAGGACGTGAGCAAGAATACTTTGAAGACACCATCTAGATGTTTGGTTAGGCAGGACATATTACGCGGAGATATCAAGTGTCCAGGAACCTGCATGCGCATGATATCAAATGTATCTTCGGACTGCTTAGGATGGTTCATGTGGGTTTATATTGACAATATACTGATTCTTCCCCACACAGAGTTCGAATATTCGAAACACATATGCCTGATTTGCAATCAGCTAAAGAAAGTTCCTTTCTTCGCATGTAGGAAGAAGTCAGAATTCTGCACTGCCAGTATAGAGGTGTTAAGCCAGGTGATCAATGATGAAGGACAAGCATGAGGTGCGGAGAAAATACCGCAGATTGAAGAATAGACAAAGCTACAGACAAAGGAGCAGTTAAAACTATTTCTATAAATGGTCCACTATATCAGTGAGTTTTTACCACACATTGCAACTGTTACATCACGTGGGTGGAACTGACCGCAACGGCTGAATATGTATCCACCACTACCTAAGATCAAGCCTTGAAAAATGTTAAGCCTATTGTTTCAATTTATAACTTAATGAAACCACAGCAACATGCCGCGCCACTTCTAAGCTGGCTGTTACCGGATGCATCCAACACAGGTCCAGGAGCATGAGTAGGACCAGGAGAAATACTAGGGAACACCAGGCGTACTTTACCTCATTGTACTAAGTTTCCTAATATGCAAAAGAATTATGGCACAATTGACAAGGCAGCGCTAGTGATACTTGACGCACGAACGGCATTTTTGATAGAATTGCAGCCATCTTGTTCTCTATTATTATAGAGAGTCTATCAATAATGTACATCAGGACGAGGAGCACACTCACCAAAAGGTCAAGTACGCGTGAGAAGGTTCATTGAGAAATAGAACACCGCAATCCTGTATAAACAAGGATGATAGAACTATTGAGTAGATGCATTATCCCGTCTTGATGACAAGAGTGATGATTACCCATATACAGCATATGCACCAACAAAAGAACGGCATTCATTTAGTAGCACAAGTATTTCATCATTTCACTCATCAGAAGAACCTACCAGCGAATACGAGATGTCAGAATTTGTGGTACTGATTCTGAATGCAGCTGCATGCAGCAGCATGGAGTAAGCACCTGGAAACTCATATAATTACTGAAATAGTGAACAGCTTAACAATTGGCGAGATAATCGCAGCTCCATCACTCGTAGAAATGCGGTAGAACTACAACATGAATCAAGGTATTGGGCATTTTGTGACATACCTTTTGGTCCTGATGATGAAGAATTAAAATGTGTAACAAAGATCTGCCTGTGTTCACTCAGCAGCAGTGGAAAGTAGTTACCAACTACACTGCTTACTGGCCATGATCATAACAACAATGATACCCATTCACCATGCACCTAACTCGATATCACAGCCATCATGGCACATGTCAAAAAGGGTCTAGCCTGTAGTACATCTACTACCACATGCTACAACACTCAGTGCTCGGAAAATTACTACCATAATACCGTCTATGGAGGGCCACTCGCAAACCTGAACGAGATTCCCAGAGTGCAATCATCTACCTTACATCTGGATAAAAGGGAACTCTACAAAGTGAATGAGGCATCAGATAAGTCGGAAGATGTAATGGTATAGGAAAAGGGGGTGGACAAAAGGGAGATCATTCTGAGAGTAGACCATATGAAAAATATATGGAGGGAACCGGTGGTCAAGGAATAATCGTACAACTCTATCTACCAGCTAGCGGAAGTGTCCAACCACACTTTACGAAACCCAATGATTCCACATTATGGAATATATAATAGCCTACTTCACGTCACTAATGATAAGATGAAGAATGCCTATACATCCAGGAAGGTCTTGGAGTGAATCGAGAAACGCATAGAAACCTGATGATATGGCAAATAGATAACAAGAGCCAGAATAGAGCTGATTGCAACCTGCAGTAAGCGACAAAATACAGGTTTTGGCTAGCGATGAGGACGGATCTCGAGGGCTTTGTTCAACAGGGTGACATGTGTCGACTGAACCAAGAATGCACTACATCGCATGTAGGCAATCTCCTTTTACTCCACTTTCCCTGCAAGATATTTTCAAGCTACGCTCTTGATTTCATCAGACCATTCACATAGCTGAGATGACATGATGTACTGTCAGTTGGAGTAGACAGAGTAGTTGGTTTCAGGTGGCTGATAGTGACATCATTGAATGCTGCTGGGATGTCAACTATGCGTTTACTATAGTGCTATATATTGAAGCCTCATAGAATACCTGCATCAACTGTTAGCGCTGCAGACTAACGGTTCACCTCCCAGCTGAGGAAACAAAGCTTGAAGATGATGTGAGTAGACCACATTTTGGATGATCCTGACTATCACTAGACCGGTAGACAATCGAAGAGAAAGAGCTTGGAACTTAAAACATCATTACCAAATCTTGTTAATGGCTGCAGGACTAACTAACTAACCTCCCTCCGCGAAGTGACCGCTTACACAAATGCTGGACACTCAGATACCATTGGAACATCTGCATACCAGGGAGTGTATAGGCGAGAATAATAAATCCTCGATACCTATAAAGTCAACTCCAGAACACTCCTCACGTCCAATGATTAGTACAATTGAGACGCGGCACTCAGGAAAGTAGCATACCTTGTATTACGGTTGGCTTGAGCAAGATCAAACATTGTAGCACGTAAGAGGAGGAAACAACACACACCTGTCGAGATGGGGGCAAGGAATATTATTTTTGGCAATCACTTTGCAAACAAATACAGCAGATCTCTGGGGCAGAAGCTAAGCTTACACCACCTAGTTATGGTACTTGAATTTGCTGAATATATACAGAACTACTCTGCTAGCATGGATGCAAGGAATTACCAAAGGAAGAATAGAGTTTTCTATTACTCAGTGGTCAACCCTGGCTACCCCAAGGAGGATTTCAAGTTCTGTAGATGAGAGTTTACAAAAGCAGTATACATTCTTATCTATGAAGAATCAGGAAGCGGAAGTTCAATATATCCAAGCTTGCAGTGAACGATATGGCACACGACGGTACTGGGTTAGTAGGAACAAATATCCACCAGGTAAGAGTAGTTGGAAACTGGTGCAGAGATTAGAACCAGCAATGGATTTAGTTCAAGATTGGTAGAAAGATAACCTGGCTGGAGAGGAGTTTCTAGCGGTATTTTTAGGGTTGATTCCTCTGCGTTATTATCCTACTAAAGAAGGCTTAGAGAGCCGTGGCGAGATACCCCCACCTGACAAATAGCTTTGGGATCCTGAGTAGATTTCTGATTCTGATGTTGAGGATTTTGCATTTTCTGGTTATATTTTGAAATAAGCATTTTGATTTGTTTTGAGAGTGTAACTGGTATAGGTTACTAGTTGAGGATTTGTAGGTATCAGTTGCTACTATTGGTGTTTTTAATTTCTTTCATCAGTGGGGGTGTGCATCTAACTTGATAGTATAAGATGTAATACTCTATATATTTTATGTTTGTTTTCATTTATTGGTTTGATACTCTATATGTTTTATGAATTGTTTTCATTTACTAGTTTGACACTTTATATCTTTCATATTTGGTTTCAAGTGAACCCTTGGTGAGTGTTCTGTATAGAGAGAAGTAAGGCTCCGGATAGCGTAAGAAGTGTAGTGCAGTACTGCTATTCTTCCTGTTAAAGGATGCAGACTTCGACAGATACTGTTTTCAGGATACAGGTAGAACAGTTAATCTCTGGAGGTCTCTTGGAGAATCATTAGGTTCAGATCTAGCAATAATCTGGTGGACATGTAGAGTAGGGTTACCGTGAAAATCTATGCAACCATATCTGTTCATGCGTAGAGAGCTTTATTAGCAAGGTACTAACTGTAGTAAAGAACAAAGCCTGTTAACCCCGCGATTACAAAATCTTCTACGCAATAGTTAGAACTGTTTCTTTCTTCTACTATAATGTTCTGGCGTGCATCCGATATTGGCTGAACAAATAGTGTAAAAATCGCGCTTTATTTACACTCTGTTGCTTAAATGCGAGTTGAAGGTAGCACTAGTCTATTCGGAAAGGCATATAGGGGACTGGTAGTGGGTCATCAAAGTCGGGTACTAATAACCTGTGCTCTCCTTATACCTAATAGGTAGGCTAACCTATTACTGGAAACACTTCTATCTAGTGCAGCAGTAGTTCCCATTGTTGGGATGCCAGATCAGATGCAGCTCAGCATCTTCTCCCGGAATAACGAGGCATAGCCTGCCTGTATTAGAATTGGAAATATTTCTTCAAGCAAGTTTAACACACCTGGCATGATGGCAGTTCTCCTACATGCATTGTTGGCTGTCGCACTGCTGTTTCTTGAGACTTCTGCCTGCATGCCACTGCGTGAGGAAAATTAATGCTGATGTATTACCAGGGGTACTGGACCTCCTATTGGAGCCAATGAAGGGGAGCGCGCTTAAGGGTGTCTCAATTCACTTGGCCGATGGCTAGATTGGAGATGGTTATCCACACTGGAGTCCGCAATTGCTGACCATTTGGAAAATGGTAGCCTGAATGGAGTAACATCAGACCCCTATCATAAATATGTGATGGATCTAGCTATGTTCAGATCTAACACATGAAGGAAGTATCGCGCATACCCTGCTGCTAGATACGAACTCTGGGGGGAAGAAATTGGGGATGTGGCACAGCAGTTCAAGTTGGTAACCGGATCATGGCAGATGCGGTAAAAGTAGAGTCAATCGGCTTTGTTCTGAGCCAAAAGCTGTAACTAGTGAAGCAAAGTCCAGAGGCTTTAACTGAGGATGTTGAAAAGACTTTCTCACTATATCGCGACTACTGAAGTTTGAGAGATGTTTGATGGATATAACAATAAAGATTCACGAAGGGAACAGGAGAAGGTAAATGTTCAACCAAACATATTGAAAACTCTGTCTGTCGAAGTCTGCTTCTTCGGACATTAAGGATAGCAGTTCTTAAGTACACTTTATTAGCTACCCAGAACCTTATTCTTATAACATATAAGACTCCAAAATGGTACCCTGAAAACAAAACATAAAGATATGAAGCATCAAACTAATACTTGAAACCCAATATACAACTTGTCGAGTATCCAACCAATAGTGGAAACCAAACATAAAACAACGAGAGTTTCAAACTGATGCTGGAAACCAAACATAAAGCATATAGACTACCAAACCGATACTCGAAACCAAACATAAAACATATAGAGTATTAAACCTGTACTCGCAACCAAACATGAAACATATACAATACCAAACCAATACTTGAAACCAAACATAGAACATATAAAGTATCAAACCTTATATTCCCAGGTTAGAGGCATACCTCGTTTCCCGAAACAATTCAAAACACAATCAGTATCAACTGATACCTGAAAATCCTAAACTGTAACCTGTAATGGTTACACCCCAAAAACAAAATAAAACCCTTATTTCAAAATATAGCAAGAAAATCCTTAATACTCGCTATCATAATCAGAATTCAAATAAGGATCCCAAAATCCTTCATCAACTGACAGTATATCAGAAAAGCTTCCAAATCCACCCCTTGTAGGAGAATAATAGATAGGAATAAACCCAGCGAATACTGTATGAAACTCATCTCCTGGCATGTTATCTGTCCACCATCCCTGAACCAAATCCAGTACATGTTCTAATCCTTCCAACTGGTCCCAACTATTCTCACATGCTCGGTATCCTTTCCAACTAACCAAGAACTATCCCTTTCCATATCGTTCCCTACATTCAATGACTGGTTGAAATTCCCATTCCTGTTCTTCGTTGATGAGAATGGGTGCCGCCGTAACAAATGCTCATCTTGAGAAATGGTAATCGTCATTATGGTAGTAAGGTTTGACTAGCAAGCAGTGGAATACTCCCTTCCTTCTTTGCTACATTCTTGGCTCCATGCTAACTGTATAGTTCATGGTGTGTTCGTCGCATTTGATTACTGTAAAAGGGCCTTCCCAGCATGGCTACAATTTCCCAGATCTGCCAGATTCCATCGCACACTGGTGCCTAAAAACTATGATCCTTTCACCAATTTTTACTGGTTTGTGTTCGTTCCTCCTCTTAGTTGCCATTCTGTTTGACCTTGCTCTAGCTAAACGTAACGCTTGGTATGCCGGATTTCTGATTTCCAGGTGTCGATTGTAGTACTCGTCAGATGCAGGCACTGTTGTAGAGTTGACTTTATAGGTATCGACTAATCGGGATTCTCGTTCATACACAGCGTTGTATGGGGACATTCCTATAGCATCTGAGTGACCTACATTGGAGTAACCTGTCCCATCAGGGAGGGAGGTAAGCCAGTTGCTCTTGCATGCATTAACAACGTTCCTTAAGGCTGTTTTCAGTTCTCTGATCTCGCTTTCCACTTCTTCATTGGTTTGGTGATGACCAGGTGTAGCCATAATGTGTTCAACACATATAGTCTGCAAGGTTTGTTTCCAAAACTGGTAGGTAAATTGATGGTCAGCATCACTAACAATTGACGTAGGTATTGCACAAGGGGTGAAAATATGGTGACGGAGTAATTCCATTGTCGCTATCGTGGTAGCGTTCACTGATGTTGGTATCAGACAGCTGCAGCCAATTGCTCGATCTGGTACCGCCAATATTGAATGATATTGTTTCAGCTTAGTCAAAGCGGGCATCAAGTCGATAGCATATTTCGTAAATATCTTGGCGGGAAACGGGAGGGAAAGGGTGTTGCCAGCACGTGATGCAGTCATTTCTCCATTCGGTTGACATATGTCACATTGCTGGACATAGTATTTGAAGTCCTTCCCCATCTCCGGCCAGTAGATCTATTCTGTTGCATACTATGGGTTACAATCAGTGCTATACTATCCTTTATTATGTATCTCCCCTATCATCAGTTCTCTTGGTGTTTCTCCATTCATTCAATGAGCCTTGGGAATTTAAAAGCAATCTTCTCCTCCTCTTGTACTGGCATAAAGTAGACCATTACATATGTTGTGATATTGCATCATTCCGTTTCATGAGCTGTGGTTCGAATCCTTCACTAGTTGGTAGATAGGCTCGGTCCGATATCCTTTGATCCTCTGTTCCCTCCAAATGTCTTTCATATCATCCACTCCTCAGATGATATCCCTTTCATCCACCACTCTTTCTAATACTGTTATCTCCTCCGTCTCATCAGGTGTTTCATAAACTCTGTAGAGCTCGCGTTTCTCATGAGGTAGGGAGGGCGGTTCTACTATTGGAAGCTCGTTCAGGTATGCGAGAGGCCCTCCATAGACGGGTTCATTGCGGGAATGCTCGGAAGACTCGGAATAATGATGTTTGGTAGAGGAAGAGACCACTCCTAATGCTTTTGTAGCGCGCTCCTTGATGGCACAGATGTCGAGGCAGGGGCATGATCAGTGGGTAACTTTGTCACTGTAATCCTCATTGGTGTTAGGGTGAGTTGTGATAACTGGCGGGCTGCTGTAGGAGGAGCCTGCGTAGATCTTAGTCTTAGGTTTCAATTCCTCGTATTCAGGGTAGAAGGGTATCTCGTAAAATGCCCCGTGCATTGATGCATATTCAAGTGCCTCCTTACTCCTACCACTGGTATACCTTCACTAATCTCCGCAATCATTTAGGGGTGCGTTATCTTTGCAATCGTTTGCCTTTAGGTGTGCTTGCTCTAGGCAGCAGTCGCTTCCGCATTGTGAATGAGCATCAATGTGCTCAACTGTGAGAGCTTCAGAACGAGACGATTGCTGATCGATTGTAGGTTCTTCGCAACAAAGAAAGGATCTAATAGTTGAGGTAGTAGGTGAATCCTCTTCTGGTGCGGGATTGTTTGTAGTCTGTAGGTAATCATCATTCTCATCATAAAGACGCGACAATGGATCTGTTAAATAGTTTAATTGTCTTGGTCTATACACTATTTCGGTATCGTATTTACCAATGAACCCTCTCTATCGAAGTTATTTCATGGCAGGTGTTCTGCTCATCTTGAGCTACGACAGAGGCACATAATCTGTGACGATAGTAAACTTGATTCCTGCAAGTATGTGATGAAATGCCAGCAGTGCATCAACCATTGCTAGGGCTTCCTTGTCGGTTGTGCCATATTTCATTTGGGTACTAGAAAATTTCCTGCTATAAAGTGATGCTGGTCTGGCATTCGCGGGAGTTCCTCCTTGTCCTACCCATGCTCCTACCCCAGTGTTGGATGCATCAGTTATTGGCCATATTGGAAGTGGGGAATCATATGGTCATAGTTTCATAACCCCGTGTTTTGAAACACTGACCTTAATATTTTCGTTGGCTTGGTCTTGGGTGGTGGTCCCTACAACTTCTGCCGTCCCAGGGAGTTCCGTTAAAGGTGAAGTAATTGTTGCAATGTATGGCAAAAACTGACTGATGTAGAAAGCGGTTCTATGGAATTCCGGTAACATTTTCTTCCTTCGTGGTGGAGTCCATTCTTCGATCTTCGCGTTGTTTTCCAGTGCTGATAACACCTCCCCGTCCATGATAACATGGCCTAACACTTCTATACTGGAAGTGAAGAATTCTGATTTCTTCTCGCTTGGATAGAATCGAGGTTATTTTAGCTGGTTGCAAATTAGGGATACGTGTTTCAAATGCTCATACTCTGTATCGGAAAATATGAGTAAATCATCAATATAGACCCGCATGAAGTGTTCGAAATAGTCGGCGAATAGACCGAACACAATGTGTCTGAATGTTCCCGGAGCATCAATATCTCCTGGTAGCATTACTTTACTAACGAAACATCCGAAGAGAGATTTGCCAGCATTCTCGCTCATATTCCATGATTCCACAGTGGTTTGGAAGCAGGTCTCACTAACATCAATTTTACGGCCCTATCATTCTCTTCCTAGAGCATGCAGCACCATTGCTGGACTAGGAATGGTTTCCATATCTTTAATCGTTATCTCATTCCTTGCTGTGAGGTCCAGTAATTGTCTCATATGTTTCTTATCCTGCATTTCTGGAGCAAACATGGGTGCTGCTGATGAGACTGCATGCCGCTTGATAATTCCCGCTTTGTCTTTGTCTCTTAGCCATATCCTCATGTCTGTTGTCCATCGTTCCGGTATCCAGCAAGTGGATAACGAGTGCTGCTCTTTTCCCTGTTGCAGACGTATTTTATGATAGATCTTCCTTAGGGGTGGTAAATCTTGCGGTATTTCATTGGGAAATACTTCCCCATGTTGACTCATAACACCTTGGGTGATGTTCACTACTGCTCGGATCATACCACTAGTCGGTGTGCAAACAATTTGTACTTTGTGCTACGGAAAGCGAACTGCTAATTTGCCACATTCGATTCGAGCTTGGTGTTGTTCCCGGAAAGGCATTCCTATTAGTGCATCATATTTTCCTAGGTTGCTGACCAACATCCTGGTTCCTGGTAGGCGCAACCTTCCTGCTGATATATTGACTGAACATTTTTTATGACCTACAGACCATGATCCTTTCATAGCTAGGTGTATTCGGATCGGAGTCTTCAATTACAGAAAAGGAATTCCATGCTTGGTCATAAAAGTAGCACTAATTAGGCTGGCTCCTATCCATCCGGTATCAAACAGCACTCTGGCTTCTTTGCCATTTATCTGCATCGGTCCTTGCAGAGTGTTATGGGGTTTGACGTTTGTTGGTCTAGTGGCCATTGTGATGATGTCTCCCTCTTCTTCCTCTGTTTCCATACCCGTGATAAACACCCGTTCCGCTAATCCTTCTTGTTCTATTCTGTTGGAGGTGAGTTCTTGCTTCACCTTAGACTTGCACTTGCCTGGGCCCTGGTCATATTTGCTAGAAAAGTCTCTTTCTAGATGCTCTTTACCTCTGCAGGTATAGCAAAGACCTTTTTATTTTCCTTCTTTAGGTTGGGAGTGGGGGTTGTTGCTAGTTTTCCAAGTGTCCTTCTACCTTTATTGTTTCGCAAGCAATTAGTTTGCTGGTTTTTCGAACCTTTCCTTTGTATAAGTACCAGGGCTTTTCAGGGTAGTATCTGTGCTCTCCGCATTTCGTATAACTTCCATAACGGTCTCTCTTTCTGCATGCTGTAATTCAGCTTCTTGTCGTAGCCTGGGGTGCATGCTCTAAAAGAACTGTGAAATGAAGGGATAATCGCTGGTGGTATTTGCAGGTAGGCGTGATCGGTAGATCAGCAAATCAGTTGCTATGGTTGATATTCTGTGTATCTTGCCCTTATATACTTGCCTCATTTCAAGGAATTTACAGTAGGTATCATCTTTCTCTTTCGAAGATTGGAATCGTTCTTGCAGGTATCCTACAATGTCTTCTCTGGTCATGTCTACACCGAAATGCGCAGCTGCTAGGAAAGCTACTTCTTGATCTTGCAATTCAGCATAGAGGATCCAATAGTTTCCTCCGCCGCCCTCGCTTGTTCGCAACCCGTTTAGGCGTGGATACCACGGTACTGAGTTATACCATATATCGAATGCTTCTTGTTTGCGGTTATCTCCCTCCCCAGTAAGTTTACTAGGTGAAAGTACTTTGATGCTGTGTTTAGCCATAATGAGTGGGTTAGGCCTGGGAGTCGGTGGTCTTGTAACTGCAGGGTTTGGCGCTGTTTGTCCTGCTGGACCTGCTTCAGAAGCCATATCGCCAGATCCTTTGTCACTATCAAAGCTCTCAGGATGGTTGCTCAGTGGTGCTAGATATACCTGTATACCAGAAGGGTTTCTTGGAGATTCAGGATACCCGCCAGAGGTGGTGGTTGGCTATTCTACTGGTTGTTGTGCTGATTCTCCTACTGCTTGTGCAGCAGCGTCTCTTACTAACTGCGGGGTAGCTGCATCCCTTATCTCTTGTTCTTTGGCAGGAGCTATTGTAAACCGTCCTTTGGAATCCCCGGTGCGCTGTAGAGAGCATTTCTCAGGGCCCTTGCCCTTACTTGTTCCTGAAGCGCCTTCTGTTGTGACAACTGGTTGTAGTTAAAAAAATCTAACCGCCTTGCAGGAGATACGGTAAACGTGGTGTTAACGGACTTGGTTCTTTACCGCAAGTGGTAACTAGGGAAGTGAAGTCCACAGGGATTAACAGAGGTTGTTGAAAGGAATTTCTTACAATATGGCGACTACTGAAGTCTCAAAGATGTGTGGTGGATGTCAAACTAAAGATTCTGGAAGCAAACTAAAGAATACAACAGTGCAACAAAGTATATTGAAAACTCTGTTGGTCAAAGTCTGCCTCTTCTAACGTGAAGGATAGCAGTTCTCAAATACACTTCTTAGCCTACCGCGAGGCTTATTGTCAAAACATATAAGACTCCAAAGCCGTAACCTTGAAACAAAACATAAACATATAAAAGATCAAACTGATACTTGCAACCAAACCTAAATCATATAGAGTGTCACGATCCCTAACGGGTATCAGTTTTTAGCGACGGGTAGACGATACTTCTCTATTTCTCTTAACAATAGTTCTTAGGCCTATGCCTGCGACAAGGTGGGCTAGACTCTCGTGTTTCTGGTCCTTATCGCCTCTCGTACTCTTTCTTCAACTCGACTGTTACAACGGAGTCCTTGTCTCCTATGTAGGTATTTGTAAAGAGCATAAAGGTTTTATATTCATAAAGTGAAAAGTAATAAGGAAGGAAATAACTTACAACGAAGTGTGAAGAGCCTATCTACTCGGACTTTTTCTATTTTCTCTTTTTTTTCTTTTTTTTTTATCTACATGTACTCATTGATTTTTGGTACAAGAACTTGCATGCAGCGCTAGATATGGCATAAACAAAACCTTAATCTCAAAAGCCCGCAAAAAACAAAGAAAAATTTCGCACCAAACGATAAAATCCTCCTAAGCGTGTCCGATAGCCGATACCAAATCTCTAAGGAAATAAAACAATCAAATGCATGATCATGGCGAAAAACAATTTCCTAGCAAACCAAGAAAACGCAACGGGCGGAGGTCAGTTCCCTTTCAGGGAGCGAAACCGTGGATAGGTAGAGCAGAGGCGCCTGCGTCCGGGGGGCGTAGAGGGTCCCGTTCTGCTGGGGGCATGCCTGGTGGGAAGCCTGTCGCTGTGACATTTATGTACCTAGCGAGGGAGTCGAGAGCGGAGGGGTTCGACCAGAAGGGGCTGTCCCTATCTAACGAAGTGAGCCCTTGGAGGTGGCGCTCACGAGGTACCCTGCGGGACTCGCAGGACAGGATGGCGTGGGGGAAGTCTTCTTCGTCCTCCTCGCACAGCGGGCAGAGGGGAGAGCGGTCTTCCGTGAACCACGATGGGTGGGCAGCGAGGTAGTTTTTGCCTGAACGCATTTGGTGGATCCTACCCGCTATGAACCTACTCAGACCCATAAAGGGGTGGGGCATTAGTGACAAGGGGTAGGGGTAGGTTGGGCGGGGCGGGAATTGGTTGGTCCAATCTTGGACCAGCGCCGATCTGATCCTCAACTTGATCGACTTGTAAGAGGAGGCGCTTTCTCCAATCGGAAGACAGGCTGGCGGGAGGACATCGGGGGAAGCCACCAGAAGGGGGCCAGAAGAGGAGATAAAGGGGAGGCTTCGGTGAGCAAGGGCGTCAATCGGGAGGTGTTTTCTTATAGGGCGGGAGGGGACCGCGGATTTCCGTGAGAGGGGAGCATAGACCGATCTCAGGCCTCGCGTGTGGTGACGGTGGTCGTCCAGGGCCCTGAAACGGGATGAGGTCGGGAACGTGGGGTGGAGCCTGGCAGTTGCAGGGTTGGCCTCCGGTGGGAGGCAGACCAGCCTTATGGCTGCAAGCCTTTGGCGGTGACGTATCAGAAGGGGCATGGGGGGCAGGGCTGACTCGCAAGCAAGGGTGCCGATAGATGTCGAGGAGAAGCAGTTCGTGACCCATCTCTAGACAGTCATCCAGAAAACCGACATGCGGTCGCGGAGGTTAAGACTTGGTGAGAAAAGGTCCGCGCCGCAGAGCAAGATCGGGGAGATCAAACATGCTGCCAGACTGTGGCAGAGGAAGGGAGGAAGGCCCTTACCGGGTCTCGAGAGTCTCTTGATGGTGGCGAATGCGGCCAGGGCTAGTCCGAGTCTTCTAACGAAGTGGGACATGGTACCTCTTGTGGCTGAAGTGGAGGAGGGCTCGAACCAGTAACCGAGTCACCGCATTAGCTTCGAGGGGCGGAAGGCGAGGTTGTCCAGCCGGGCCGGGATTGTTGGGGGGGGGATCTTTTAGGAGGGGGTCTCCCAGTGCATGAGGTCCGTTTTCGGGATGGAAAAGGACACACCCAGCCTGCCAGCCTTCCTCTGCAGGATTTTGGTGATCCCTTGCAGTCTCTGAATATTCCTCCGGTAAGAGCCCGTGGCCACAGTGACCGCGAAGTCGTCCACGTATGATAGGATGAGGCCCCTGGGGACCGAGAGGTGGAGGGTGGAGACGTAAATGACAAAGAGCAGGGGGGAGATCAGGGAGCCCTATGGGGTATCAAGCGAGACCGGGGAGAAGATTTGCGGTGCGCCCTGGAAGACCCGGTGGCAGGTGCGGCCGTGGAGGAAGGACCTTATCCACGAGACCATGTAGGGGTTGACCGCCTTTGTGGCGAGTCCGTTGCAAAGTGTTGGGGCCGAGACCTTGTCGAAGCCTCCTTTGGTGTCCAGGAAAAGGGTCGAGACCGTAAGCTTGGAGCGCATAAACAACTGGACCTCGTGGGTGAGAGTAGCCGCCGCGTCGAAGGTACTCAGACCAGGTAGGGAGCCAGTCTGGTTGGGGGAGAGGAGGCCCAGGAACCGAGCCATGGCCGAGAGCCGGTTTGCCATCACCCTTTCCAGGATCTTGGAAACAGTCTGGAGGAGGACGATGATGCGGAAAGATGCGGGGGTGTCATAGGAGGGCTTAGCAGGTTTGTCCAGCACTATGCCGTTGGCCTTGTTTAGGGAGGGAGGGTGGTGCCCATATCTAACCAGGGGACTCAAGAGGGATGTGGGGATGCTCGGGTTGATCAAGCAGACCTTTTTCCATACTGAGTAGGGTATTTGGTCCGGCCCGGGGGCGCAGGAGGAAGGGAACTTGCGAAGAGCCGTGGAAATTTCCTCATTCCACAGCTCGGTAACGTCCTTGAACTCACGTAGGATGCGAGGGGGGGGAGAAGACCTCTTCTCAGGGAAGAAGTGCTTAACGAGGGCTCTGTTGATATCACAGGGGTTCTCGGCCCCTGGTATTTGAGCGAATCTGTTGGGCGGTTTGCCGAAACCCGAATCATTTTCCCGTCCAGAGGGATTGGGGGTTCGCAGTCTGCAGGAAGTTCTTCCAGTACTTATTCTTGGCCTTCTTGATGGCTTTGAAGTATAGGAGGCGTGCCTCCCTGCAGAGGTCTTTAGACGAGGGGAGGGGGTCCTTTTTTTTTTTTTTTTTCTTTTTTTCTTTTTTATCTTCATGTATTTGTTGTTATTTAGGGTATAAGAACTTGCATGCAGCGCTAGCTATGGCATAAACAATCCCCTTTCCTCCTTCCGACTGGCCCGAGCGTATCCCCAGGACCCTCTGGTATGGGCCTAACCGCACATCTCGCCTCAAAGAAAAACCCGTCCCCACCTCGCAAGCGAACTCAGAGAATAGGAGAAGCCTAACTAAGAAGAAAGCAGGAAAACATAGGAAGGTAACCGCCCGGAACATCGCAAAAAAGAACAAAGGAAAAATCGCACCATGGTGAGTGCCACAACAACCAAGCCAGATATACGCGCTGGCCGCAGAAAACCGTAGAAGTTATCCCGGAACGCGACATAACCGAGAAAGGGGGCCGCCTGTGGGCTGCAGCGGGAGAGGGTGGAGCAGTAGGGTGCTATCCAAGGGAGGGTGTAGCAGTAGGGTGCAAACCAATCCATCCGACGGGACAGGAAGGAAACCGAACGCGACCGTGTCAACTCACGGTAATCGTGTTCGTGTCTGACTAGGTGGTTCCCAGCATCAGAAGGCAAGTGTTTTACCGCGTCTCTCATGGAGTCCCATGTTCTCCCAGAGATAGCGTCACTTAGTGGATGGGATACCACCGATTAAGCCAACAGTAGGAAAAGGCGAGGTCGACCCGTGGGCCGGTTGAGGGGTCCTCGCGTACCGCAAACTGTGTTCCCCGCCATCTGAAGCATGGGAAGCGATTAGTCGCCGACCGTGTGGAGGGGCCTCGCTAAGCGAGGAGAGGGGGCGAGAACGGGCAGCAGAAAGGCAGTACCGGAACTAAGAGGGAGAAAAGCCTCGACGCGTAAAAGAGCAGAAGAGGGCAGTGAGGGGAGGAGGGAGATGGCCGTCACTCCTAGGCCGAAGCCATCGTGGGAGGAGAGGGGGGGTGG